>SMDT01003068.1:0-293553 GCA_005392925.1 Aquilaria sinensis
TGGCTGGGCGGACCTCAACGGGTTCACTGTCTGTTGAATATGCATTAAGGGAGTCGCCACTCCCTGAACTCCAATGAGTAGATTGCGAGCTCCTTTCCCGACGAACGGCCGAGGGTGAAGCCCTCTGAGTTGGTGGAGGTTGCGGCAACCTCTGATCGAGCTGTTGAGTGATTTCAGCAACAATAGAACGCTGGAAATCCCGTAGGAAGCTCATTGTCACCGTTACAGGACGATCGTCCTCCGTCATAGAAGTTTCTACCACAGGTAGAGTGGCCGCCTGCTGAGTCTCGGGTGCGAGGGGGGTCTTGAAACCCATTTGTCCTTCGCGCGTCGAGCCTCCACGACAGCGATATGGGATAAGGTTCCCACAGACGGTGCCAATTGGTGGCCTGCGGCGGCTTCGTCGTGTGCCATTGTGCGAGTAAGGAGGACCTCTGACGGAGGAGAACGCCTTGGGAGGAGATTCCCCAGTGGCAGATACCTGAAATGCTCCAGAAAACACAGGTTAGGAGGTCCCCGGAGTGTATTTCCGGGGAGGAGCCTCCGACGCCCAAATCAGCACTTGTAGGTAACTAGATTATGTGCTCTTTTATGTATGGCCAGAGAACTTTTTCTTCTTACCTCGCTGGGATGTTTCCCGGGCGTTCATAAAGGGGGCGTACAGAACCTTTTTTCCATGTGGTCGTCCCAGATTACGACATGTGTTCGGTGGGACGTGATCCTGGCTTTTCGGGGAATGAAGGGACACTTATCTCAATGAAAGTCGTCTAGCTAGAAGCCTAGGCATTCTGAGAGTGTCATGTCAAGGTGTCCTTGTGATGGCGTGCTCCAGTGGTAGCATGTCAGAACGTACTTTGGGGGCGACTTTATGGGGGGTGTTAGAGGCTCCTTGAATGCTTTGTTCGTACTCCCCGAGGTTACTCTATCGTTTGTAGTAGTACATTCCCCGAGGATGGTCCCTCCGAGGGATACTTCTGCCTCTGAAGAGGGTCTGATTGTTCTGCCGGGGTCGGTCCTACCTCTCCCTAAGGAGGTGAATTCCCAACATAAGGCCAGGGGGTCGTTTTATCCTTCCGACCTCGGCTGATAGTTTTCCTCTGTCGAGGTCGGTGCTCCGTCGAGTCTAGGAGCTCAACCCGTGATGGGTACCTCGGCCATCACCTACCAAAATAGCTGTAACTTGAGAGAAAAGCCAAAGCTGACTCAGGTTGTGGTCAAATATGGATCTTGGCCCACGAGAATACCTTAGCGCCAAGGTGTTCTGATATAATATCGAGGGTTATTATTTTGAGGAAAATAGTTGGAGTATTGTTTAATAAAAGTCCTTATTAAATGAATTAAAATACATGACTCTTACACTATATATTTACTGTTGTAGATAACCATGGCACAAAACACATCGACACTTTCGTTGCGATCGATCCTTGGGAAGGGAAAAATGAATGGGACCAACTTTCTCAAATGGTACCTAAACTTGAGGATAGTCCTCAAACAAGAGAGAAAGACTTATGTCCTAGAGCAGCCTATTCCGAATGAGCTTGCTGCCACTGCTCCAAGAGCTGAAAGGGATGCTCACAAGAGGCATTCTGATGATGCTTTGGATGTTGCATGCCTCATGCTTATTACCATGGAATCTGAGCTTCAGAAGCAACATGAGAACATGGGGGCGTTTGATATGATCGAACATCTCAAAATGCTTTTCCAAGAGCAAGCTAGGCATGAGAGGTTTGAGACCTCTAAGGCATTGTTTCAGTGCAAGATGTCTGAGGGAAGTCCCGTGGGTCCTCATGTGCTCAAGATGATTGGGTACATTGAGAATCTTGAGAATTTGGGATTTGCTCTTCAGAAAGAGTTGGCTATTGATGTAGTCTTGCAATCGTTGCCTGAAAGCTACAGTCAGTTCATCATGAACTATAACATGAACGACCTTGACAAGTCCCTCCCTGAATTGCTCAACATGTTGAGAACTGCTGAGCAAAACCTTAAGAAGGCTAAGCCCATTTTGATGGTTCAAAAGGGCAAGGGAAAAGGAAAAGCCAACAAGAAGAAGGATAAAGCTAATGGAAAGTCCAATGCTAGTTCTTCTTCAGCTGCACTGAAACCAAAGGGTGGTGTGGCAAAGGAAGGGGAGTGCTTCCATTGTAAGCAACCTAGACACTGGAAGCGTAACTGCAAGCTCTATCTTGAAGAACTTGCTAAGGAAAAGGGAAGTAAGACTTCCACTTCAGGTATTCTTGTTATAGAGGCTAACTTTTCTACTTCCTCATCTTGGGTATTGGATACTGGATGTGGATCTCACATTTGTGCAAATGTGCAGGATCTAAGTAGAAGTAGAAGATTGGCCCGAGGTGAAGTGGACCTACGTGTTGGAAATGGAGCAAGGGTTGCTGCCTTAGCCGTAGGGACTTATGTTCTCACTTTACCTAGTGGATTAGTTTTAGAATTAGACAACTGCTACTTTGTGCCTACTATTAGTAGAAATTTGATTTCTGTTTCTTGTTTGGACAAGAAAGGTTTTTCATTTATAATAAAGGACAAATGTTGTTCTATTTATTTGAATGAAATCTTTTATGGTAGTGCTCAACTTAGCAATGGGTTGTATGTTCTAGACCTCGAAGATCCAATCTATAATGTGAATACCAAGAAGGTCAGATTAAATGATTCAAACCCGACCTATCTCTGGCACTGTCGCTTGGGCCATATAAATGAGACCCGCATATCCAAGCTCCATAAGGATGGACTCTTGGACTCATTTGATTTTGAATCATATGAGACATGTGAGTCATGTTTGTTGGGCAAGATGACCAAAGCCCCATTCACAGGGCAAAGTGAAAGGGCTAATGACTTACTAGGACTCATACATAGTGATGTATGTGGCCCTATGTCTACACAAGCTAGAGGAGGTTTCCAATACTTCATTACTTTCACTGATGACTTCAGCAGATATGGCTATGTGTATCTTATGAGACACAAGTCAGAATCCTTTGAAAAGTTCAAAGAATTCAAGAATGAAGTAGAGAATCAACTCGGGAAAAGTATCAAAGTGCTTCGATCAGATCGAGGTGGAGAGTACTTGGATCGAGAATTCCTTGACTATCTGAAGGAGTGTGGTATAGTATCACAACTCACTCCACCAGGTACACCTCAATGGAATGGTGTATCTGAAAGGAGAAATCGAACTCTGTTAGACATGGTTCGCTCTATGATGAGTCAAGCTGACCTTCCAAACTCCTTTTGGGGACATGCTCTAGAGACAGCCGCTTTTACACTAAACCGAGTTCCATCTAAATCGGTTCAAAAGACACCATATGAGATATGGAGTGGGAGGCATCCCAATTTGTCTTTTATGAAGATTTGGGGCTGTGATGCTTATGTGAAACGTCAATCCTCTGACAAACTAGGGCCCAAATCTCAAAAATGCCTTTTTGTTGGGTATCCCAAAGAAACAAAGGGTTACTATTTCTACAATCCTTCTGAGCAAAAAGTGTTTGTTGCTCGAACTGGTGTCTTTTTAGAGAAAGAGTTTATCTCTAAAGAAACTAGTGGGAGGAAAGTAGAACTTGAAGAAATTCAAGAACAACAAGGAGACATCGAACCTGAAATGGAACCTGAACAGACACCACAAGATGTTGTGGTTCAAGAGTCTGTTCCTGTAGCACAAAGCCCACGTAGGTCTGGTAGGATTCGGCGTGAGCCCGAGAGATATGGATTTCTCGTGACTCACACTGGTGATGTGATGCTCATGGATCAGGATGAGCCCACAACCTACCAACAAGCTATGTCGGGGCCTGACTCTGAGAAGTGGCTAGTGGCCATGAAATCCGAGATGGAATCCATGTATGAAAACCAAGTATGGACTTTGGTTGACCCACCTGAAGGGGTAAAACCCATAGGGTGCAAATGGGTTTTCAAGAAGAAAACTGACATGGATGGTAATGTGATTACCTTTAAGGGACGATTGGTTGCAAAAGGTTTCAAGCAAATTCATGGTATTGACTATGATGAAACTTTTTCACCAGTTGCTATGCTTAAATCCATCCGAATTTTGTTTGCTATTGCTGCACACTATGATTATGAGATATGGCAAATGGATGTCAAAACTGCATTCCTAAATGGAAAGCTACTTGAGGATGTGTACATGACACAACCTGAGGGTTTTGTCACTCCTGAGAATGCCAATAAAGTGTGCAAGTTGCAAAGGTCCATTTATGGACTGAAGCAAGCTTCTCGAAGTTGGAATCTTCATTTTGATGATGCAATCAAAGAGTTTGGTTTTATAAAAAATGAAGATGAACCTTGTGTCTACAAGAAGGTTAGTGGGAGCGCTATTGTCTTCTTGGTGTTGTATGTAGATGACATACTACTCATCGGGAATGACATTCCTGAGCTACAGTCTGTGAAGACTTGGCTAGGGAAATGTTTCTCTATGAAGGACTTGGGTGAAGCAGCCTATGTGTTAGGCATCAGGATCTATAGAGATAGATCTAGAAAGCTTCTTGGCCTAAGTCAAAGTACATATATTGACAAGGTGCTAAAGAGGTTTAGCATGCAAGATTCCAAGAAAGGATTCTTGCCCATGTCACATGGTATCACTCTTTCTAGATCTCAGTGTCCGAGTACACCCGAGGAGAGAGAGCGCATGAGTAAGATTCCATATGCCTCAGCAATTGGATCTATCATGTATGCCATGATATGTACTCGTCCCGATGTCTCATATGCTTTGAGCATGATGAGTAGGTACCAATCGAACCCCGGTGAGAGTCACTGGACAGCTGTTAAGAACATCCTTAAGTACTTACGAAGGACTAAGGATGCATTCTTGGTCTTTGGAGGTGAAGATGAGCTCGTTGTAAGGGGTTACACCGATGCAAGCTTCCAATCCGATAAGGATGATTTTAGATCGCAATCTGGTTATGTGTTTTGTATTGGTGGTGGTGCTGTGAGCTGGAAGAGTTCAAAGCAAGAGACAGTAGCTGACTCTACAACAGAATCTGAGTACATTGCCGCCTCTGATGCTGCGAAGGAGGCAGTTTGGATCAAGAAGTTCATCACTGAACTTGGAGTGGTTCCAAGCATTGCCGACCCGATAGAGCTCTATTGTGACAACAATGGAGCAATCGCACAGGCTAAGGAACCTCAATCTCACCAGCGATCCAAACACATACTCCAACGCTATCATCTCATCAGGGAGATCATCGAGAGGGGTGATGTAAGGATATGCAGGACTTCGACAGACAGCAACATTGCTGATCCACTGACAAAGCCCCTTACGCAGCAGAAGCATGATAGCCATTCTAGGTCCATCGGTATTAGATACATGGATGATTGGCTTTTAGTGCAAGTGGGAGATTGTTAGTGTTGTGCCCAAAAAGCCAATCATGAGATGATTGTATTTTTGCACATTGAGTCATGATATTTTATTTAGGCATTAATCCAGCAATTTTGTTTGTTGTTTTGTTTCTGCGTAACGTAATAAACATAATTGTAACCCTAGAATAATGATATTCTTAAACGTCCCTAGTCTAGTATTATTGTGGAGCGGGTTGCAATAATACATAATGACTAGCATATGTGGAGACTAATATGAGATATGTAGTCTACATATGGGTACAAGTTGGAGAACTTGTGTACTGGACCGACCCACCATGAGAACACTACATGGATCATTATATGAGTGTCATAAGTGATTCTCATAGTGATCATGGTATATGTAGTCCTTCGACCTAAGATCATCAAGGTTCCCTACATGTGAGTCACATACTTTGGTACTTTCCTTTGTTGCTCGTAACTGAGTGAACTTGAAGGAAGTCATTGGGTATGTCACATATCATGCGGAGGGATTTGTATGATCAAGATGGGATTTGTCCCTCCTATGTAACAGGAGTGATATCTTCGGGCCCCTTGATAGAGTGAGACTTAGAAAATGCATGGCCATGCTCTGATGAGTTGATATACGATATCAAAGTCATCAGTTTAAGTTGGTCTACTCAGTAATCAAGAAACCAAAGATTGGGCTATACAAGAGTGACACATTCCATGTCTCGTGCTTAGTCTTGATATCTTGGACAACAGGACAATGGCATATATCGGTGATGATCATAAAGGTTTAGTCGATTCACCGACAATCTTGTCATTTGGGCAGTAATGATGTGTTTCTAGACACCACTCATTGCTTATGATCATAAATGTGATTTATGATCATTGCCAACATGGCAAGAGCCTATTGGGTCGCACACATAGAGCTATTTGGATCATTAGAGTGCATGGGCTAATTATTTGGGTTATGGTTTCACTTTAATTTCATATTAATAATGGGCCAAGGAGTTGAGCCATTATTAAGCCCAAAATTAAATCCTAATTGGATTAGGGCTTTGAAACCCATTAGGCCTGGAAGTTGAGTCTCACTATAAATACAACTTTTAAGTGAGAAATTCAGAGGTCTCCTTGCCCTAGCATCCCAAAAGGACAGCCGCACTCTTCTCTTGCAATTCCTTGGAGGACGCAAGCTAGCACTGCGAGCCCAGGAGAAATGCATCTGTCGGGACGTAATGGAAGCGTGGTGATCCCGAGAGGCTCGTGTGGATAGCATAGAGAGCCTGAACACATCAACTGTTCAGGTTTTGTGATTCGACTCTACAGTTGAGTGAGAGATCTCAACCGAAAATTAGGTATGAAATTTTCGAACACCCGGTTTACCCCGTTTCACTTGGATCCTGGAGGGTTTCGGTTAAATTCCGCTGCGCTGTTTGGCTCCCGAAACCCAACAATCAATACCCCATACGGCGAAGGGGCAGGGATAATTTGCTGAAGTTATTCTTTCCGAAGGTAACTTTTGGATGTTGGCATGTCTTTGGCAATTGCCACATCTTCGAACAAATTGCCTTGCGTCTTTCCTCAAGGTAGGCCAAAAGTAACCTTGGCGAACTAGTACCCCAGCAAAAGTGTCTGTTCCTATATGGGAGCCACAGGCTCCTTCATGGACTTCTTCGAGTATTGTTCTGACATTATTTTTGCCTATGCATTTCTACAGGAGGATTGCATACCCTTGTCTATACTGTTCCTCTCCGATGAGGAAGTATCTTCCTGAGCGCTTTTGTACTTTTGCAGCCTCTTTGGGGTCCTTAGGGAGTTCTGAAGTTGCTAGATATTTCTTGATAGGGCCTTGCCATCCTTTCCCTTAGGTTGCTATGCACATTAATTCTGTACTGGGTTGCTCCAGCACCTCGGTGGGTTCCTTGGATTTGGCCAAGGTGTCAGCTTGAGTATTATCTCTTTGGGGAACATTTTCTATTTGTACCAAATCAAACTCTTCGATGAGTTTTTTCACAAGGTCGTGATATTTCACCAAGGTTGGATCCTTTGCCGCATATTCTCCTTTTGCCTACCGGACTACTAGCTGTGAGTCACTGTGGCCCATAAGGTTTTACACGCCAACTTTTCTGGCCAGCTTTAGCCCTGCTATGAGGGCCTCATATTCGGCGATGTTATTGGTAACATCAAAACCGAATTTGATTGCTTTGGTAGCTTCCATACCTTCAGGCCCCCGAAGGACTATTCCAGCGCCCTGATGCTCGGCGCCTAATGCTCCATCGACAAAGAGCTTCCACTCTGGATCAACCTTTGCTTGATCTTCCTTGATGGTTTCAGCATTCTCAATCTCTAGGATTTCGACAATGAAGTCTGCCAGTGCCTGGGCTTTTATTGCCCTTCTAGGCTCATAAGTGATGTCATACTCTCTGAATTTGATACACCATTTTGATAATCTTCCTAAATGCTCTACTCTTTTCATTACGTCGCATAGAGGCAGGTTACTTCAGACGGTGATAGCATGTCCTTGGAAGTAGGGTCGCAACCTTCTGCCTGCAAGTACCAAGGAGTAGATGGCCTTTCGGAGCAATGGGTATCTGATCTCGGTGCCATGTAGGGACTTGCTTACATAATATACTGGCCACTGCCTCCCACCTCCTTCTTTTACTAAGACATAACTCACCGCTTTTTTTAGTAACTACGAGGTAGAGGATGAGGGGTTCTCCCTCCCGGGGTTGCTGAAGTGTTGGCAGGTGGGTCAAGTAGTTTTTAAGCTCATCCCAAGCTTTCTGGCATTCTGGGTTCCATGGACGCTCCCGGGTTTCGGAGGTATCCTCGCCCTTGGGGGCTTTGGTGAGTACTTTGAAGAATGGTTGACATCGGTCGCCGTACCTAGAGATGAATCTACCAAGGGAAGTGATTCTTTCGGTAAGCCTTTGTATATCTTTGATGGATGTGGGTGTTCAGAAATTTAGCAAGGCTTTGACTTTTTCAGGGTTGGCATCTATTCCCCTTTCTGATACCATGAAGCCAAGAAACTTTCCTGCACTTACTCCGAATACACACTTCTCTGGATTGAGACGTATGCCGAACTCCCGAAGTCGTTGGAAGGTTTCGCCCAAGTCGGTGATATGATTACCTGGCATTTAGCTCTTGACTATCATATCATCAACGTATACTTCCATGTTTCTCCCGATTTGAGAATCGAATACCTTGTTCATCAGCCTTTGATAGGTGGCCCCTGTGTTTTTAAGCCCGAAGGGCATTCTAATGTTGGAGTAGGTACCAATTTCCGTGATGAAGGCCATTTTTTCTTCATCTTCGGGGTTCATTCAAATCTGATGATATCCGCTAAAGGCATCGAGGAAGCTGAGAAGGCCGTATTCGGCGGTTGCATCTACCAACTGGTCTATGGCTTGCAATGGGTAAGAGTCCTTTCGACAGGCATCATTTAGGTTTTGAAAGTCGATGCACATTTGGAGTTTTTCACTCCCCTATTTTGTGGCAATAACCACATTGCTGAGCCATTCGGGGTATTTTACCTCTCTTACCACCCCGGCTTCGATGAGGCGGTTGACTTTAGTTTTAACAAAGGAATTCTTATGAGCCGATAAACTCCTTTTTTTTTGCCGAACTGGTCTGGCATTCGGTCGCACATTAAGACTGTGGTGGATTATACTGGGGTTGACCCCAAGCATATCTTTCGGCGAATAGGCAAATAGATCTTTGTTCATAAACAAGAAGGATACAAGCCTATTTTTGTCATCCTCAGCCAATTTTTTCCCGATTCGGGTGTTTTGGCTAGGGATAAACTCTACATCCTCTGTTTCTACTTTTTCCAGGCTTTCATTTTCCTCCTTCACTGTTTATTCGCCCATTATGACTGTTTTTTCCTTTACCGAAGTCTGTACTTGGATTTTTGCTGGGCTTTGTCTGGCCTTTGTGAAGACCCTTTTGACTTCAGATTGGTCAATGAGGATCTCTGCGTCTCCGTCTTTGGTTGTGAAGGTGACTGTCAAGTAATTTACATCCGGGCAGATGTGGAGATTGCCTTGAGTTTGCCTTCTGAGGATATCATTGTAAGCCGACGGCACATCAATGACAATAAACCTTCTCATGATGCAGGCGATTAACTCTTCCTGGCTATGGGGCGAGATCCCTTTTAGCATCAGAGGCAGGTCAACATATCCGAGAACCGGAAGTTCGGAGCGTCCAACACCAAAGGTGGGGGAATTGACTGTATTGAGATCGGTTCTTGGAATGCCTAACTTGGGCAGTAGATGGGAAAAGATGATGTCGGTGTTTGAGCCATCATCGAGGAGTACCTTTTTGACGTCCCAGTTTCCTATCCTTGCCATGACAAGGAGAGGATCGTCGTGGCGGAAATTTATTGTAGACCCGTCTCTACGAATGAGCCTGCTTGGCGAGTTCCCGTATTCCATTACGGAGATTTCTCTTATCTTTCTCTTTCTCTCAGCCGAGGGTATCCCGGTGGTGATGGTTTGGATAACCCCCGCTAATGGTGGCAGATTCTTTTGAGGACTTCGGTCCCGACATCTGTCCGTATCATACTCTTCGTCGTCCCCCCTCCTTTGCTCTTCCTTCCTTCCTTTTGGTGAAGGCATCCGCAAGTATCGGCGAAGTTGACCTTGCTTGATCAGGGACTCGATATATTTTCTTCGTTGAAAACAATCTTCAGTGTCATGGCCGTGGTCTCGGTGAAATTGACAGAATTTGTTCATGTTCTTCTTGTTTTCTGATGTCATGGCCTTTGGCCTTGGAACTGTGGTTCCTTGCCTTTCTAGTGCCATGAGGATGCTAGTTATTGTGGTGTTCAAAGGAGTGGACGTCATCGGCCTTTTCCTCCTTTGTTTTCGGGACCTTTCCCCTTCATTCTGATGTCGAGGCTGATGGCTGGGCTCTTCGGGGCATGGGTACTCTCCTTCTGGTCCTCCCATTCTAAGTTCCTCGGGTGTCATATGCTGTTCGGCCTTCCTATAGAACTCCCCAAGAGTGTCTGGGTGATCTTTGGAAAACTCATCCAATAGTTGGGAGTCGCTCCGAAGTCCTTTAATCATTGCGAGGATGCAAATTTCTGGCCGAAAATTGGGTATGCTCAGCGCCTCTCAGTTGAACCTTTCAACATAGTCACGAATGGTCTCTCCACCTCGCTGGGCTATGTTGAACATTTGTACTGGCATTTTGGCTGTTGGCCTACTGCCAATGAACTGCTGGGTGAAGGCAGTGGATAGCTTTTGAAAACTTAGCAAGCTTCCGTGGGCCAAAGAGTTATACCATGCCGTTGCTGGACCAGAGAGTGTTACTTCAAAACACTTACAAAGAGTAGCGTCATCTGCGCCATGGAGTACCATGCTTCGTTTGTATTTCGTCAGGTGCATGGGCTAATAATTTGGGTTTTGGGTTCACAATAATTTCATATTAATAATGGGCCTAATAGTTAAGCCATTATTAAGCCCGAAATTAAAGCCTAATTTGATTAGGGCTTTGAAACCCATTAGGCCTGGAAGTTGAGTCTCACTATAAATACAACTTCTAGTGAGAAATTCGTAGGTCTCCTTGCCCTAACATCCCAAAAAGGACAGCCGCACTCTTCTCTTACAATTCCTTGGAGGACGCAAGCCAGCACTACAAGTACAAGAGAAATGCATTTGCCGGGACGCGGTGGAAGCGTGGTGATCCTGAGAGGCTCGTGTGGATACCATAGAGAGCTTGAACACGTCAACTGTTCAAGTTTTGTGATTCGACTCTACAGTTTAGTGATAGATCTCAACCGAAAATTAGGTATGAAAATTTTTGAACACCCTGTTTACCCCGTTTCACTTGGATCCTAGACGGTTTTGGTTAAATTTCACTGCGCTGTTTGGCTGAAACCCAACAGTGTCCTGATGTACTGATGCTGGGCATAATGGCCTCCTCCTCCTGGCTTCCTATAAATACTTGTAGGAGGCTCCCAGGTAAAAAACAAGATGTACTCTCCTTTTCTGCTCTCTACTCTTAAACAACTTTTCCCTTCACATACTGACTTGGCCATCAGAGATCCCTCCCCTGGAAACACACTTCGGGGAGCTCCTAACCCTTACTTTTCATGCTTGTAGCTGCTACTCAGGTGAAGGTCCACCGAAGGTTCAACATGTGCTACATCGAAGATGTGCTAGAGCATCGTTTGGCGCCATCTATGGGAACTCATTCCTAAGTCGCCATTGTGAAGACTTGGCGTTCTAAGGATAAGGGCATTCCAATGTCCCAATCTGCGCTTGGGCCTCTATCGGCAGACAATCAGCCACCCCTGGAGCCTTCTCTTCCAAAGGACGAGCATCCTCTAACAATCATTATAGTTTTTTTGTGCGATTTCTAGTGCTCCGTAGTAGCCAAAATGACGCAACAGCTCGACCAAAGGTGGTGGTGCGCATGTTCTCATGTTAAGACCCGTTCACCAGAAGTCCACCAGGAGAAGGGGCACCGGTCATCTGTCAATGTTCCCCAAATAGGAGCTTCCATGAGGAGTCCTTGACAGAGAACCCTCAATCTCATGGGTGGTACGTGGCAGGGTCCAGGTCAAAAGAACCAAGCACCTCCCATAGCCGGAGGCCTGCTTTGCTAGAGAAGTCCCTCTCACCGCGACGATGAAGTTACTCGCTGAAAAGAAAACGTTATTCTCCCTTGCTCGTGGCTGCCAAGCAACGAGGAGAGGATGGTACTTCTTTCCTAAGAGAGAGAATTTTGGAAAGGTTGGATAGGGTGGAGAAATAGTTCTCCAGAAAACCAGTTTGGTCGAGGTTATTGGAGACCTTCACCGAGGAAGAATCCCCTTTTATTAGGCAATAGTGGAAGCGCCCATCCTTAGCGACTTCCAAGTACCACACTTGGAAATATATGATGGGTGAAGTGACCCTCAGGCCCACTTGAAAAAATACGAAAGCAGCATGGTGTTGCACGGGGCAGATGATGCCGCCTTCTGCAAGTGCTTCGAGGTCACCTTATCCGAGCCAGTAACTACGTAGTACAACTTGTTGGCACCTGGGTACATAATGGGCTTCCAGGAACTATCTGCCGCCTTTGCCCAACAATTCATAGAGAGCAGGCCGACGGCGAATATGCTATCCAAATGTTTGATATAACCTAAAAGAGTGGGGAGACCATTCGGGATTATGTCAAGAGATTTATTAGAAAAGCACTCAGGGTTCTAGACTTCTGCCTCAAAATTCAAATCCTCACAATGATCAGAGGGCTGAGGAGGGACTCATAGCTCTTCTATGAGTTCTCAAAAGAAGCCCTTGACACCCTCAGTGAATTCTACCGAAGGGCAGAGCAACATATGACAGCTAAAAAACTGAGAATGGGAGGTCCGAGGTCTAATCATCACTAGTCCAAAGGCAATAGTTAGCAGCCTCGGTATCAATCTAAGAGAGGAAGCAGACCATGGAAATCGAGGGGAAAAATACCAACGGCATTCACTCCCCTTAACACTTCAAGGTCGAATATCCTCATGGCCTTGGAAAGGCAGGGAACTTCAATCAAGCCTTTGAAGGCCATGAGCTCATACAACAAAAAGAACATGAAGAAGTATTGGCAATTTCACTAGGACCATGGGCATGATACTGAGGATTGCTTCCAATTGGGGAAGTATATTAAGTCCTTAATCAAATAAGGTCAACTTCGACGTTACTTACGGATGTTGTCGCCTAAGACCCGAGAAAAAGAAAAAGATGAAAGAAAATGAGAAGATGAAGAGTATGATTTAGACAGGCGTCAAACTAATCGGAGCCCCAGAAAGCACCCCCACCTTCAACTGAGGTTATCCACACCATAACCACTGGATTTTCCTCGACTGAAAGGAAAAAAAAAGTGAGGGAGATTGCAATGACAGAGTTCAACAACCTAATGAACAAGCTGGGTTGAAGTGATGGGTCATTTGTGAAATTCCCACATGACGATCCTCTCCTGATCTTGGCAAGGATAAAAAATTGGGAAGTGAAATGGGTGCTTATTGATGATGGATCGAATGCCAACGTCTTGTTCTCCCACTTGGGTATTTCCGAGGGTGATCTCAAACCTGTTACCTAGCCTACCTTTGACGTTGGTCCCTCAGAACTCCGAATACTTAGGTGGATTGATCTACCCTTGATGTCAAGGGGTACCTTGGTCCAGACAGAGGAATAACTCTTTGCTTCCATTATGAAAAGGTTCATCATCATAGATGTCCCATCCTCATATAATGCCACCCTCGAAAGACAGATGCAGGGGAACCTTCACATTTGGCCAGATGTGAAATACATGACTGTCATGTTTGAGGCAAAGGAGGGTGATGCATAGATACTCATTCATCAAGCTGAAGTAAGGAAAGTATTTATTAGAGCAAGACAGAGTCCGGTGAAAGTTCACATCCAAACTTTGGGTAAGCAGAGTGTGACCGGTGAAGATGCGATCGAAAGAGAAATGAATTATCTTGAAAAAATAGAAACAAAGCATGTAGAACTTGTCCTGGGCCGAAGTACTTGAGTGGGGAAAAAATTGGCTGAAGGTGACAAGGAAAAACTTGTATCCCTTCTATTAATGAACAAGGATCTATTTGCTTACTTTCCAAAGGACATGACCAGAGTAGACCCGGGTATAATTCAGCACAACCTTAAAGTACACCCAAAGGTGAAGCCTGTTTAGCAGAAAATGCGTAGCTTCTCGATGCATAACAACAATTTTGTTAAAATCGAAGTACCCTGAATGACTTAGCAATGTTGTTGTTGCCACAAAGGAAGGAAGAGATGAACTCCAAATGTGCATTGACTTTGAAATAGTAATGATGCCTGTCCAAAGGACTTATATCCTCTGCCATCAATAGACCAATTGGTAGACTCCACAGCTAAATACGGTCTACTTAGCTTCCTCAACAGTTTCAACGGATACCACCAGATTCGGATGGATCCTGAAGATGAAGAAAAAATTATCTTCATTATCAAATTTGGGACCTATTATGGTGTACAAGCTTTACTGAAGGAGGTTAACCAATTATGGTTGACTCCAAAAGTACCTAAGTGATCTTGTACAAGCTTTACTGAAGGAGGTTAGCTAAATATGGTTGATTCTGAAAATACCTAAGTGTTCTTGAACGTTGCAAGTTTCCCAAAAATGCTGCTTGAATTCCAAAACACTTAGGAAAATACTCATAACTTTCTAAAAAGGAAAGGCCACTAAGGTTTTAAATCCATAATAGTATTTTTGGCAAGTATACTACATGCATGAATCTATTGGGCATCATTGAACTGAAGGTTGTAAGTTAACCAAAGGTGGTTAGTCAACAGAAAAGTTCACAAGTAGGCAATGCTCGCTGAAGATGGTGCTAATAATGGACTTAGCCAAAATTTTGAAAAATAAGGACAATTTCATTAGAGAATGCAAAGTATAAAAAAAAAACTACAAAAAAGAGCCCTAAGGGTTATTTCCCACATTTAAAGGCTCTTCGGCACCAGCATCATTGACATCATCCTCATTATCATCATCAGCATCTTCAGCCAAACGAGGATGCTCGGGAAGGTTAAGGCACTCCATCTTTGACCACGGCGAGGATGGTCCTTTCAGTATGTCGAGAGCTCTTAGGAAGGAGACGTCGAGGTTGGAAAACCGTAAGAGCATCTGATGGCAAGCAAGGTAGAAACCATCTTGAAATGAGGACTTTGCCACCTCCTCTGGCCTGGCCTTCTCGGTCTTCAAATGCTCTACCTCCTCCTTCAGTACCTCCATCTTCTTCTCTACCTTTTTCTTCTTTTTCTTTTGTTTGTTCAACTGATCAATTTCAGTAAGAAGCTCCACATTGATTTCCAATGCCTTGGTGAAATCAATAATGGCTTCCTATTTTTCCTTCCGAAGAACCTCCCTCACTAAGCTCAATTCCACCACCTTCACGCTGAGCATAGATATTCTGGAGGAGCACTCATCAATGAGCCCCCTGGCTTTCCAGAACCTCCTGGCGAATCTTTGCCAGGTCCTTCTTCACAATTCTCACCAAATTTCACACATGAGCTTGCAAACATATCCTTGGCCTTGGCCAAGTTCTCCTTTAACTAACTTCAGATAGAGGACTGCTTGGTTGCCCAGGCCCGAAGAAAGCCCCCATACGCTAACAGCTACAAGGAAAAAAGACTTGATGTGAGTTACAGCAACGTACAGATCCAAAACTTTTCTAAATACCTGAGGGCTAAAGATTACCCGAGCAGTGTGCTCAGAAATTTGAGTGGCAAGGATCTCCTCATTCATATGGTCCCTAATCAAAGTCTGAAAGGTGGTGTTCATGATGATGCCTCTTTCCATCTGTGGGACCATTTTCTAGCAATCCTCCGAAAACAGGTCCATGTCTTCGGTGAATGTCTAGAAGGGTTCCCTCGGCACTTTATCCTTTGGGATCTTTGTATCCCGAATAGCCGGATCTGAAGGTGGTCCATCATCCACTCCAACTGGGCTCATTGCTCTACAAAATCATGCCGAAGTTCCTTTACCACATCGTCTCTTAGCCATTCATCTACAAAGTGTAAAATGCCAAAAAAGCTGAAATTCATAGATGAATGACTAAAAGACAAACATGGTTGAATTTTGGCATCTTCTCTGTCAGTATCATTAACGTCAAACACATCAGCAGGGATTTCTTTCCCCTTCCTCCTTTGCCTCTCTTTGGCATCCTCAACCAAAACCATCGCCAGCAAAGTCCCTAGGCTATCTGTGGCAGCATCAGAGCTTAGGAGGATGGATAAATCACTACCTCCCGTGAAGAATTAGCACCTTTAACAGAGTGGTCTACACCTATAGTTTGGCCTTTAGTGGAAGAAAGGAGTGAGTCCTCTTTCCTTCTCTTCATCTTCGGCATCACCGAAGACTACCCAGATGACCCCTTCTTTCTTTTTGGGGCCTTCTTCTTCTGCTCCCTTTTCTCAGCTTGGCCAAGGAACAAGCTCTTGTTGAAAGCTACTAATTTGTTGGCCATCTATACAAAAAGGATAATAATACTGTAAGTACCAAAATGTCCAAAAGGAAAAGTTGGAAAAAAGCTTACTCTCTACAAGTGCCGAATAAGAGAGTTCGCCATTAAGGAGCATGACCAGCCATGACTTTTTCCTATCCACCGATAATCTAGGCATGTCTTCGTCAGTAATATGCTTGTGAATTAGCCTGAGCTCCCAAAGAACTTCTTCAGTCATGAAGCTCCATCTGATAGGAAAAGGGTATAGTGGACGAGAAGGAGTCTGGTTCAACCAAGTAGCCATTGCCTTAATATAGTTGTCAAACTCTTCGAATTGAGACTCTAACACGAGGGTAAACAACTTCAATGGATCCATCACGTCAATGTTGAGCACCCCCAAAGCTTATTTTGTAGGCATGTCCTTCTATTTCTTGTCCCTATTCATAAAGAAGTACTTATTTTACCATCCTTACCAACTATCCTTGGTGCCGAAGATGAGAGTAAATTTCTTGCTCCCGGATCCCCGAGGAAGCAAGAAGTAAAAATTGCCCTTCGAGATAGGATAAAGCTTGTAGTTTTTGATGAAAAAGATGAAGTGAGGTTCTATTTTGAAGACCCCACACATGTAGAGAAAGGCATTGAAGTAAAAAGAGGAGTTCAGAGGTTGCTGGTTAACGGATATGCCATGAAATTGGCAAAAGTTGCTCACCATCTTTAGCGGTGGATAGCAAAGTCCCACCTTCAGCTGGGCCCTAAACATAGTGACCACATTATGCCGAGGAAGGTAGCTCGATTCGCCAGGTCTAGGAAGCCTGGTCACAGTATAAGAAGGTAGGAAGAATTTCGCTGATAAGTTCTTCAGCTTTTCTAAAATTGCACAACTCAAATAAGAGTTGAGTGTATCCCAACTCTCAGGAATGGATCAAACTTTGGCTTGTGAAGAAGGCATGTTGGGAAAACTAGGACCCTAACCTTGAAAATTCTATCAAAAAGAAAAAGTAACTTAAAAAGACACTAACCTATTGAACGACGAGAATCCGCAGTAAATGGTTGCCTAAAATGACTCCACCGCTAGGACACTAGTGGAAGAAAAACAAACTTGAGAGAGTAAAAGGGACTTAAAGGTAGATGAGTGAGGAGACTTTAGGATGGAATGGCTTTATATAGGCCGAAGAAGGCAGGCGATATGGTACCATTATGACCTTCTACAAGTTAAGAGACATAACCAATGTAATGAACATGAAGGATGGTGAATGGCTTGGTGAAACGTGTCACACGATGCAAGAAACAAGGGCACACCTTTGGCCTTGTAGGTTTATGTCACATCACCCGATGTAATGCAACTGTTCAGTCAAAAGATAAGATGATTCATCTGTAGAAGGCAGGAATAAAAACCCTAAGGAAAAAATAACTCTTTGCATGCCAAAGATGTAACCTTGACAGAATTGAGAATTTGACTGGAGGTATAAAATAACTCCTTACGTGTCGAAGGTGTGGCTTCGCCAAAAATAAGAAATTGGCTTGAAGTAATGTCCTCTCCAACAGTTCAAATTCAGAAAATGGAACACAATCAAAAGGTCCGAGAAAATGCCGAAAGTACAACCTCAGCAAAAGAAAGGGTCCTGGATCAAAAAGCTAGCTACACTAAAGGAACAACCTCGGTAGAAGGAAGTTCTTTTGCCAAGGATAGCTTCAGCTACCCAAGGGCAAGATTTTTTTAACATGCTCCCAAATGATTAGTGCCGACGCCAGAACATCAATCTTCTGGAGGGGGGCATGTGATAGCTGAAGGGTTATCACCCACATGACCTTCTCACCTTCTCATTGGCATACTTGGCACAACCCTTAGAAAGATACACGACTAACCTTGGGAGAATTCTCTACACCACCATCAGGAATACATATGACCGACTCTAGGAGAAAGACTCCCTGCCGTCCTCAGAAGCATACATTACCAACCTCTGGAACATAGGTCTATCACCCCCGATAGAGGAAATGTACCCTGAAGATAGTTTGAAGGGCTTTCTCTAGTCACCCTTAGGGAAATCCTTGTCTAAAGGGACTTCAGATCCTCGAAGGGGTCTTAAGGAGAAACGACATATACAATGGGGGGATCTTTGACAGAAACCTCGCGCACACCCTTACCCTCTGAGCATAACTGCCTATGTCCAGCTGTAGACACCTCTTTCCAAAGGTATGGACTGAATCTGGCTGGAAACTATTACTGTTGTGCCCAAAAGCCAATCATGAGATGATTGAATTTTTGGCACATTGTGTCATGATATTTTATTAAGGCATTAATCCAGCAATTATGTTTGTTGTTTTGTTTCTGCGTAACTTAACAAACATAATTGTAACCCCAGAATAATGATATTCTCAAACGTCCCTAGTCTAGTGTTATTGTGGAGCGGGTTGCAATAATAAATAACGACTAGCATATATGGAGATTAATATGAGATATGTAGTCTGCATATGGGTACAAGTTGGAGAACTTATGTACTGGACCAATCGACCATGAGAACACTACATGGATCGTTATATGAGTGTCATAAGTGATTCTTATAGTGGTCATAGTATATGCAGTCCTTCGATCTATGATCATCAAGGTTCCCTACATGTGAGTAACATACTTTGATACTTTCCTTTATTGCTTGTAACTGAGTGAACTTAAAGGAGGTCATTAGGTATGTCATGTATCATGCGGAGGGATTTGTATGATCAAGATGGGATTTGTCCCTCCTATGTAATGGAAGTGATATCTTCAGGCCCCTTCATAGAGTAAGACTTAGAAAATGCATGGCCATGCTCGGATGAGTTGATATACGATATCAATGTCATCAGTTTAAGTCGGTCTACTTGGTAATCAAGAAACCAAAGATTGGGCTATATGAGAGTGACACATTCCATGTCTTGTGCTTAGTCTTGATATCTTGGACAAAGGGACAATGGGATATGTTGGTGATGATCATAAAGGTTTAGTCGAATCATCGACAATCTTGTCACTTGGGTAATAATGATGTGTTGCTAGACACTGCTCATTGCTTATGATCATAAATGTGATTTATGATCATTGCCAATGTGGTAAGAGCCTATTGGATCGCACACATAGAGCTACTTGGATCATTAGAGTGCATGGGCTAATAATTTGGGTCTTGGTTTCACAATAATTTCGTATTAATAATGGGCCCAATAGTTGAGCCATTATTAAGCCCGAAATTAAAGCCTAATTGGATTAGGGTTTTGAAACCCATTAGGCCTGGAAGTTGAGTCTCACTATAAATACAACTTCTAGTGAGAAATTCGCGGGTCTCCTTGCCCTAGCCTCCCAAAAGGACAACCGTACTCTTCTCTTGTAATTCCTTGGAGGACACAAGCTAGCACTGTGGGTGCAAGAGAAACGTATCTGCTGGGATGCGGTGGAAGCATGGTGATCCCAAGAGGCTCATGTGGATACCATAGAGAGCTTGAACACGTCAACTATTCAAGTTTTGTGATTCGACTCTACAGTTGAGTGAGAGATCTCAACCGAAAATTAGGTATGAAAATTTTTGAACACCCGGTTTACCCTGTTTCACTTGGATCCTGGAGGGTTTTGGTTAAATTCCACTGCGCTGTTTAGCTCCCGAAACCCAATAGAAACATGTCATGATCTACTGATGCTGGGCATAATGGCTTCCTATAAATACTCATGGGAGGCTTCCAGGTAAAAAACAAGAGGTACCCCCATTTTCTGCTTTATACTCTTAAATGACTTCTCCCTTAACATACTGACTTGGGTGTCGGAGATCCTTCCCCCGGAAACACACTATAAGGAGCTCCTAACCCTTGCTTTTCACGTCCTGGAGCTGCTACTCAAGTGAAGGTCCACCAGAGGTTCAACATGTGCTACATCAAGGATGTGCTAGAGGATCAATTTCAGCATCAAATCTCATGGAGCCCAAAAGTTTTTAAAGAGAAAAGCAAGAGCTTTTCACTCTAAAGACAACCCTTATGCTATTAGTTGCTATATAAGTTACAAAATGAGGGTTAATTTAGCCATTTACACCATGTGGGAAATTGTTAAATTATTGACTTAGGCATGCTTTATTTGTGATGCCAAATGATCAATTATATGAGCTTACTCAAGTTACTATAAGGCGGCTAAAATGGAGACATGGATACAAATTAGATAGGACATGAAAGCTAGTACTTCATATTGCTAAGATAGGGGTTTATAGTTACTACCATGCTTAGAAAGTAAACTAATGAGTAGCTATACTATGTGCACAAGTGTAATAGATATGCCTAAACATCCTATTATTTATGAAACTACTAGCACACTTCAAGTTCCTATAAATTACAACAATGACACCACACCACAACTACTTATTATATTGCATGTCCCAATTCCCTATAATTTACAATAATATCATAGCACCACAACTAATCACCATGTTGAAGCTATTAATGTTCTTTAGCATAATTCAGTTGTTCAATTGATGAATGTTACAATTTCCTAACAATTTAGCTGTTCCTTCTGCTATCTAATGTTTGTTTACTATACTAGTAGTAATTTTTCTTCATTAGATGATTCATGTTCTGAGTAAGCTATTCGATTGTCTCATCTTGTTGTTCCCTTAACAAATTTATCTATTCCTTTTGATAATTAATAACTACCTACCATGCCGGTAATAGTCATTTGTTGTTAGATTCTTTTTGTTTGTCTAGTAAATATAGGTGTTTCTTGTTTCTTTGTCTAATCTTGTTGTTCTCTAACAAGTACATTTGTTCCTTTTGATATTTAATAACTATTTCTATGCCTTTGGTAGTTGTCCCATATTAGATTATTCATGCTTCCTTATGAAATATAGTTGTTCCCTTGTCTAATATTGTTCTTCTCTAACAATATATTTGTTCTTTTTTATATTTAAAAACAACTTGTTATGTATTTAGTAGTTGTTCTAGATGAGATTCTTCATGTTCACCTATAGAATACAGTTGTTAATTTGTCAAATCTTTTTGTTTTTTAACTACTATATAAGTTCCTTTTGATATTTGGTAACTATTTGTTATGTTCGTAGTAGTTACTCTGTATCAAATTATTCATGTTCTCTTACTCAATATGGTTATTTTCTTGTCTAATTTTGTTGTTCTTGGAATAGTATATATGTTTCTCTTCACGAATAATAAGTACTTGTTGTGCCTATAGTAGATGTTGCTTATCGAATTCTTTACATTTTTTTACTGAAATAGTTGTTCCCTTATCTAATCTTGTTGTTCTATGACAAGTATATCTAATCCTTTTGATATTTAATAACTATTTAGTATGCTTGTAGTTGTTCTTCAATATTAGATTATATATGTTCTTTTACTAAATATAGTTGTTCTTTTGTCAACTCATGTTGTTACTTGACAAATATATTTATTCATTTGGATACTTAATAATGATTTGCTTTGCCTGTGGTAGTTCTTATTTTTCATGTTATTCATATTCTCTAACTGAATTTAGTCGATCCTTTTTTATTTTTGTTCCCTACACTTTTTGTGGAAATTAATATCTAATTGTTGTACCTGTAATAGTTATTCATTACAAAATGATTTATGTTCCCTTATTGAATATAGTTGTTTCTTTGTCACATATTATTGTTTTTTACATTTTCCCTAAAAATTAAAAAGATAAAAGAAGTGAGGGACCAAAAAATAAAAATGAAATGGACATGAAACAAAAAAAAATGAGAAGATAAAAAAAAGGGAGCAAAAAGACAGATCAAAAAGGAATACTGAAGTGGAGATGAAACAAAAGAAAAATTAAAATTGATAGGACACAATGAAATGAAACAAAGCCTTTTGACTCCTCAAACCCTTACAATCAACTCCCCCAAAAATGTACTTTACGAATCTAGGTGAAGTGCCATATATGTTAAATTTGTTGTTAATAAGCATATAGTTATTACAAGTTTGGTGTGGGCATAGACGCTGATGGCCGAAATGTGGCCACATTAGTTACCTAAGGTCTTCGGGAAAGAAGGGAGCCAGACACCTGAGGAATATCACCTCGGGAGATCGCCAGTACCCGCCCCGAGAAATCAACGGACCACCTCCCTCGTAAGGGCGACCGAACTAACCTTGGAAACAGCTGATACACCGAGGTACCAGCCCTTCTCCGGGAAAAGACCCCAACTACGAGGACGGACTTGGGCCTAGGGGACCCCGGAGGTACGGCAGAAGACCATCCAGGAGCCTCTGACACTTCGACCGTACGCTTTGCACGGCGCCTTCACATGTGCTCTGACAAAGTGACATACTCCCCGTCTTGTCATATCGAGGAATGATTGCTGCAGCCCATGGCTCGAGAAGCCTGCAGGCGACCAAGGGACCCCACACCCAGAAGTACAGACATCATCCAACGATACACGTGCCACAATCTTAAGGGCTCATTTGCTCCTTTAAATACGCCAGGCATATGGCGAAAAGAGGGGCTCTCACACCGGAGAAAAAGGAGATAGGGAGGCCGGAAAAAATGGGATACTCTTCCTTCACCGCCTAAATACTCTCCCTCTAGCCCTCCAGCCCACAGAAGGAAACACCAGGTACGCGGTTCATCAGCTCATTATGCTACTTCCTCCTGGAAACAAGCACTAACTTGGGCATCGGAGGCTCCTCCCCGAAAAAAGACTCCGGGGACCTCCTAACCCCTGTTTACTGAGTGTTTCAGCTAGGTATCCCCGGAGGATCTCTGTTCCGGGCTCCCCGTCACACCGCGGGAACTTCCCATTAGCTCCCCGCCATAGAACTAAGGAGCTGCCGGCCATCAGTTAAGGAAATCACTCCCAGGATGCTAGTCTTTTTCCAGGGCCCTGCCGCCTTCGTCACTACACACAGTGTAGATGCTAGCTCCACCACCGCCGGACGGCATCATATGGCGCCGTCTGTGGGAACTCACTACCAGGTTGCCAAAGTTGGAAGTTCGGCGTTCTAAGGAGGAGGGATTGTCGAAGTCCCCGTCTGCGCCAAAAATTCAACGGGTAACCGAACAATGGCAGCAGGGATTCACCTGCCTAGGGGTAAATGCCCACTGACTACCACCATAGGCTTCCTACGCGAATACCCACGCTTTCCCATGGTCGCGATGATGCTGTAGCCAGGCCAAAGAAGGACGCAACTGAGTTCAAACCAAATCCCCTCCGGCACGCCATCTCGTTAAGGGGAAAGGTCCCGTCTCAATTCACAGAAGTGTGGGAAGCAGAGATCAACATGACCAGTTCCCGGCGGGAAGCATGCCCCTTCGGAATATGATCTACGGGAAAAGCAAGGGGGAAATGGCCCGGACCTTCCAGAGTTCGGCACCTGAGGAAAAATCGTCATCTCCTCGACAACAAAATCAAGGCCCATTGCCCCGAAAAGTCATCTATGACTTGACTAGCGGGCAGAAGGAACCGATTCTACTTCCCTGAACATGCTATCGCTGTCCGAAGCGACCAACCCCTGTGCGACATCGCAAGAAAAGGTAGAGCATTCAAAAAAGAGTATCAAAATGGTGCATCGAACTCGGAAAGTACTACATCACGCATGAGCATAGAAGGGCAATGAACGCGCAGGTACTGGCAGACTACACCACCGAAATCCCAAAAAGAGGGAAGGCTGGAACCAATAAGGGAGCCAGAGCGAAGGAAACTCTTTGCCAGTGGAACCCCCAGTGCAGAACGTCAAGACGTTGGGATACCCCTTCGATGGCCCAAAAGCAGGAAGGCCACCGAAACGATCAAATTTTGATCACCAGAAGTGTTGGCACGTCTGAGTATGGCAACGCTAGGTATAACGACCTCAAACAAAAGGCTGAAAGATCCTCGGAACCAAAGGATCCCAAGCGGCAGACAGTGCAAAGACGTTCCGGGAGATATTTCTCGATTAAGGGAAAACCATGCAGGCAAAGGTACGCAACTCCGTTATTAATATATATCGGTAAAAAAGGTGCGGGGCAATTCATCCAGGAAATGTGAAAATGACCAAGAACAAGCCAGCACCTGAAGACTGCCTTCTCAGTGGATAACCTCGGAGAAAGTACACCACCGAGCCGCTCCTGACATCACTCGAAGATCTAAAGTAAAGAACTACTTCACTGAGCAAGGTAGGGCAGAACACCTAGCAACCATGCCGGCAGAAAATGTGCAAAAAGTTTGTCTGGTGGCATACCAGCAGTAATACTGGCCAATAATGATTCCCAGTCTATAGACAAAGGATTTCAAGAATCCGTCATCAGCCCCAGCATAAGAAACCACCTCGGCCTACTAACTCGACTTCCGAGCAACAAACAGACAAAGTTGCCCAAAAGAGCTATAAAAAAGGGACTACAAAAGAGGTTGGAGGAAGCAAGGGGAAAATGGCCAGGAAAATTTCCTATCGTATCTAAGAGTTACCAAATAACTCTCAAAGGAACCATGGGGGAAGCACCTTTCTCACTTATCTCCAGTACGGAGGCCTTTATCCATTTGAAGTAGCACGGTCACCTGTTAGAATGCATGTATTCGATGGGAAAGGAAATGACCTCGGGTTGAGAAGTAAGCTCGACCTAATTGGCCAACACGAAAGAATGGCCAAGCTCAAAAGAATAGCCCCTCAGCAAGAGGTGGCCATAAGTGCAAATCTGCAAAATGGGCGACCTCATCCTCCGAAAGGCCGAGTTTGAAAGTACCTCGGCCATGTGGGAGTATACAAGGTCCAAAAGGGAGTATACAAGCTTGGTGGCGCCGAAGGAGGAAAACTAAAAAATGCGTAGCATTCAGATGTCTTAAAAAGAATTCTATACTTAGAATTTTAGACAAGAAAGTGTACAAAAGAAAAATTCTCTAAAGTACAGAAGTTTTCCTCTATGCGAAAGCACCCATCCGACGAAGCTGAAGCATGCGCTCCTGAAGGTCATGTTTTTCCCAAAGTTCATGTTTCCTTAGTTAAGTGGGCAACATGCCCAAAAAAGGGGGAAGTCCGTCGAATATGGCCAACGAAAGCAAGCTAGAATTGGCCTAAAGGAACTTCGCTGATATCAAACACGTGCCCAAAAGATCGGTGGGAGAAACGAACAAGAAGTTTTTCCCAAACTCCCTTGACCGAACATGGTCGGGAAGAGATGGAAAATGACAATGGATTTCCCAAACTCCCTTGACCAAATATGGTCGGGAAAAGATGGAAAATGACAAAAGGTTTTCCCAAACTCCCTTGACCGAACATGGTCAGGAAGAGCTGCAAAATGACAAGGGATTTCCCAAACTCCCTTGACCGAATATGGTCAGGAAAAGATGGAAAACGAGAAAGGGTTTTCCCAAATTCCCTTGACCAAACATGGTCGGGAAGAGATGGAAAATGACAAGGGTTTTCCCAAACTCCCTTGACCGAATATGGTCAGGAACAGATGGAAAACGAGAAAGGGTTTTCCCAAACTCGCTTGACCGAATATGGTCGGGAAAAGATGGAAAACGACAAGGGTTTTCCCAAACTCCCTTGACCGAATATGGTCAGGAAAAGATGGAAAACAACAAAGGATTTTCCCAAACTCCATTGACCGAACATGGTTAGGAAGAGAGGGAAAACGACAAGGGTTTCTCCCAAACTCTCTTAACCAACGGTGGTCGGGAAAAAATCGTAAGCGAAAAGTGTGGCGAAGTCCCTGGACCGAATGTGGCCAGGATCAGTGGAAAAGATCGCTCGAAATATTGATTACTCAGAACACTTAGCCAAATTGTGAGAATTTATTAATGAAAATGCTGATGTAGGAGGAAGGTTACAAAGAAAAAAAAAACACAAAGAAAAAGAAGAAGGAAAAAAGCCCTTAGATATCTAGGGAGCCTAGGGGGCCTCGGCGTCATGAAAAGCTCCAGCTCCGCTGCCTTTGGCCGACAGCTTCGGAAATGAAGCAAGTGATAGGTTAAGGAGCTCTATCTTTAACCAAGCCCACCGAGGACCCTCGGGCATATCCATGGCCGCCAAAAAGGAGAGGTCAAAGTCCGGATACTTCTTGTGAAACTGATGACGGGCTAGGCAGAAACCATCCTGAAAAGCAACCTTTGTTGACTGGACAGCTTTATCCCTAGCCACGTCTAAGTCATCCGCCTCATTCTGAAGATCCGAGACCTGCTTTCGAAGGTCTGCAACCTCCTTCTCTAACTTTTGTACCTTCTTCTTGTTCTTTGAGTCCTTCTTCAGCATGATGACCTCGGATCGAAGCTTGGCATCATCCTCTTTCACCATGTCGACCTCGGCTCAGAGGTTGGCATTATCAGCAGTAGACATCGCCAAAAGAGCAGTCTCTTCCTCCTTCTCCATTAGAATGACTTCATTGGCTGAGGTTAAGCTCACAACCTCCGTGCCAAGGATGGCCATCTTATGAGAGAAGTCTTTTATAAGGTCCTGCTGGCTCCTCAAAAACTCATCCCGGACAGCAGCCACCTTCTCCCTGGCTATCCGAGTCAATTCGGTGCTAGTCAATGCTGTGTTGGCACAAAAAAGCTTGGTCATCTCCAGCTCACTCTCGACCCGAGCTCGCGCCGAAGATTGCTCTGCCATCCACACCCGAAGGTATTCACTATACCCCCAGGAGCTGCAAAAGAAATGATACTTAACAAAATTTACAAGGAAAGCCAAAATACGGAGATGAGGAAGTGGGAAGAAAAGTAAAGGGGCCAGGAAAGTTACCCGGGCAGTGTGCTCAGAGATCTTGGCAACAAGAGTACCCTCGGAAGAACACTCATCGGCAACCGCCTTGGTGGAAGCTTGAGTGAGCACACCCCTCGCCATCTGGGGAACCATCTCTCGGCAGTCTTCGGAGAACAGATTCATGTCCTCCGTGAAAGACCAGAATGGCTCCCTTGGGATTTTGTCCTTCGGGATGGAAGAATCCCGAAGAGCCTGTCTTCGGGCATGATCAGTTACCCAGACTGGGGGCGCCAAATCCTCTGAAAAAATGAAAACGTAAGTTAGATAAAGCTCCCAGTGGTACAAATCGAGAGTATCAAAGAGCAAAGAGGCAAACCACATGGAAACCCAGCCGTATCATCATCGGAGTCTAGGATCTCTTCCACGAAGGTGGGAATGCGTTTCCCTTTATCCCGACGGTGCTTCTCCAATTCCTCAGTAGTAGAATCACCTACCAATGCACTTAAAGGGATCATCGATGCGGCAGGACTCGGAACGGTGGCAATAGTAAGCGCCCCTGCAGGAACCTCGGCAGAAACTTCGGCCCCGACGGGAGTCTCCGGCGGGATAGAAGATTCAATGATATGTTCAGTCTCCGCCGCATCCTCCGAGGGTGGAAGAAGGATGTCCTTCTTCGTCTTCGTCATCTTCAATGCTGAAGATGGCCCGCTCCCAAAAGTCTTGCGCCTCTTGGTAGCACCCTTATTCGTTTCTTCCCCCTTCTTGGCCTGGCCAAGAAAAAGGGACTTATAGTAGGCAGCAGAGTCGTCACCCATTTCTGAAAAAGGGAAGGAACGTCAGTGCAAGCTTACGAAGACAAAGAATCCTGGAAATTTTGAAAGAAAGATCACTTTCAAAAAACTAGGGGAAGACACCAGGGGAAAATGACTTCGGGACAAAGGAAAGCGACTTCGAGAAGCCGAAACCAAAAAAACAAAAGGACTCTGAAGCAGAACTCACCAAAAGCCTTGCCAAAATCTGGATTTCTGGACGCCGTCGTGAGAAATAACCGGAAATCACTCCACTGTAAGAATTGCGCCGGAAAAGGGCAGAAAAAAGGCTCTACAGCAGATTAGAGCTAAAAATAAAGTGGGTTAAAAATGAAGCAGAAGGTGTTTATATAGAGCAAGGGGAAGCCACAACTGTCGCGTGAAGGCGAAACGTCGCCATAATTGCCTCCCGCGCACGAAAAAACGTGCGTTTCCCAGTCAGCTCTTGCCATGTGCTACCCATCATGAAAAACCTGGGCGCGTTCTCTGATATTCTGAAAACCCGGACGCATCACCCAGAATTGACACACCTAGTTTCAAGACGTGACGGTTCGCTGGCCAATGGCAGGAAGATCGAGAAAGTTGGAAGAAGGTGGGCACCTCGAGCGCACCAAAGGACGGACAGGTGGCATTCACCTGAACAAGGCACTTCCCTTGGTTGGCAAAGATGTTTTCCTTGAGAACGATATACTACGGGTCCTGAAAGCAGCCCACAAAAGGAAGCACCAACTGAAGTTTCCTTTTTCGGCTTTCCGAAGGGGGGCATGTGATGGCTGAAATGTGGCCACATTAGTTACCTAAAGTATTCGGGAAAGAAGGGAGCCAGACACCTGAGGAATATCACCTCGGGAGATCGCCGGTACCCACCCCGAGAAATCAATGGACCACCTCCCTCATAAGGGCGACCGAACTAACCTCGGAAACAGCTGATACACTGAGGTACCAGCCCTAGTCCGGGAAAAGACCCCAACTACGAGGACGGACTTCGGCCAAGGGGACCCCAGAGGTACGGCAGAAGACCATCCAAGAGCCTCTGACGCTTCGACCGTACGCCCTGCACGGCGCCCTCACATGTGCTCTGACAAAGTAACATACCCCCCGTCTTGTCATATCGGGGAATGATTGCTGCAGCCCATGGCTTGAGGAGCCTGCAGGCGACCAAGGGACCCCACGCCCAGAAGTATAGACATCATCCAACCATACACGTGCCACAATCTTAAAGGCTCGTTTCCTCCTTTAAATACGCCAGGCATATGGCGAAAATGGGGGCTCTCACACCGGAGAAAAAGGAGATAGGAAGGCCATAAAAAATGGGATACTCTTCCTTCACCGCCTGAATACTCTCCCTCTAGCCCTCCAGCCCACAGAAGGAAACACCAGGTACATGGTTCATCCGCTCATTACGCTACTTCCTCTTGGAAACAGGCACTAACTTGGGCATCAGAGGCTCCTCCCCAGAAAAAGACTCCGGGGACCTCCTAACCCTGTTTAATGAGTGTTTCAGCTAGGTATCCCCGGAGGATCTCTATTCCGGGCTCCCCGTCACACCGCGGGAACTTCCCATTAGCTGCCCGCCACGGAACTAAGGAGCTTCCGGCCATCACTTAAGGAAATCACTCCCAGGATGCTAGTCTTTTTCCAGGGCCCTGCCGCCTTCGTCACTACACACAGTGTAGATGCTAGCTCCACCACCGCCGGACGGCATTAGACGCAATGCTAGGCATAGCATATCCTTAGCCTAACAAGTTAATAGCTATGTGCTATTTGTTGAATAATTAACGGGCATGAGAGAGAATGACGTAGTTGTTTAGGAGTTGTGTAAGAAAAGTGGGTTGTAAATGTTTGTCCATGTGAGTGACCCTAGGTATGTGCGCTAGAGTACATAGGGTAAAAGCACCAGGCCATGCCAAGATGTGTGTCTATTATGTTGCACAGTATTTGATGACTCTCTTAGAGCATAACCAAGATTACAAAGTTAAGTATAAATTTTATGCTTGGAAACTCTATTTTGCACACTAAGAGATGGATGTTATAGTGGTCATTTGTGCAAAATTTAGCTATAAAAGGCAAAGTTGTAATCTAGCTATGAAGAGCAAGTAATGAGATTAGGCTATGGAATTAGAGATTTTGAAGTCCTTTGATGATTCCTAGTCCAATTATATTTATGGGATGAGAATTATGCAAATTTTGAGACTAAGGAGCTAAGTTGGTGCCTTGCTTAAGTTTAAGGGACAAAGGGGGTAATTAAGTAAGAGTGTGAAATAAGTTAGGAGATGAGTGGATCTTCTTCTATGGCTAAGATCTCTCATTGTTCTTGAAGTGAAGAGACTTAAACTCTCATCCCAAATGCCTTCTTGCTCTTTGAAGCTCAAGCTTGGAGATTCTTCGTACAAAAGTATGTCTTAGGAACATTGGGATGAAGAATTTTGTGTTCATCATTGGTAAGCCTTCATTTTGGGTTGTGGCTTGGTTAAAGGGATCATTAGAGTTAATGACCTTTTGATCTCCTAGAAAACTCATCCTTTAGCTTGATTTCTATTTATGGTGGTTGAATTGGATGTTAAGTAGCTTGTCAAACTTAAGGGTTCCAAGCGGTTTGCTCTATGTCTTAACAAAGGGGAAGTTTAGCAAGCTTAATCAAGTTTTATATTGCTCAAATTTCCCACATATTACATGTTCTTGATGCTTTTTAGTTTTCTATGATAGAACAAGTGCTATATTGATTTGCAAGTGATTGGACTTGATGTTGCTTGTGTGTGGATTTGAAGTTTCAAGCTTGTGACATTGTGATTGGTAAGAGATTTAAGTTTAAAGTTTGTTTAAATATATGCATTGCCTGTGATTTACCATGCATGAGAATTTAAGAATTGATTTACCATAGTGCCCAGACATATAAAGCCCCAAACGAGGGGGTCCAATGTAACCCAAATACTATGGTTATGATCGTTGGGCCATTTAAATACATTTGTAACCTTTTAATGGGTCAAGTAAAAGTGGACAAGATGAAGGCTTAGGGATCAAGTAATCAAAAGGGCCTTAGGTAAGTATGTGGGTGCTAAATGGCTAGTGGAGGTGATGAACTTTAGCAGTACTGTTACTACATTCACAAAATGGGAAAATTACAGCATAAAGACCTGAACTTGTATGCTTTAATTTTTACCATAATATAAGAATTGTGAAGTGTAAAGTATACAACATACACTCCCCTAAGTGGCACAAACAATGATAGTTTGGTCCTTAAGAAAGAATTGGCATACTTCCTAATTTTCAAGTAAACTATGAGCTAAATTGTAAGTTACAAAGTGGGGTACTCAAGTGTATAAATTTCCAAAGATGGCTATGGAAAGGAGATGGATGGAATTATGAAGAAAGGACATGGATGGACTTAAGGATATAGTTAGGGACCAAAGTGCTTAAGAAGGCAAAGTTGATCATTTATGGCGTAATGCCAACTAAGGATCCAGGTGCCAACCTTTTTGTCTACAGGTTGTAATGACCTTTGACAAGGTTAAAAATGGTAAAAAAATGTCATTTTCCCAGCCAAAATAGTTTGATATAATCTCTCCAAGTGTTGCCCAAAGTTTCAAAAATTTGCATATATTCCACCAAGGTCAAAATGATGCATAAATGAAGAAAACTATTCATTTTCTTGCCATTTCCTCTAAATTTCATCCCCTAGCAGCCAAGGGTTCTTCCTTAACCTTTTCCATTATCCTCCATAGCCACCATCCCTTAAGAAAGCAAGAGCAAGCAAGAGAAAGTAAAGAAGACATCAAAGAGTGCAAGAAAACCTATTTTTGGTTCTATTAAGGTTCATCAAATTTCTAGCAAAAGGTAAGGGTTTTCTAAAGTTTCTTGGATTGTTTACTGTATTTTGAAACATCCATGAAGCTAATACCATGCTTGGAAGAGAGCAAAAATCTCAAGGAAGTAAGTATGGGTTAAGGGGAATGAAGCATGGCAAGGTTTTGGCCTTAGTGTTACCACGCTAAAGATGGCAACAAGAAAGAAGGGTTTCTAGAGGCCAAGTTAGTACTAACTAAGACCTAAAAGACTCCTAAGACCAACAAAAAGCTTGAGGAGGGCTGCCATAGTGTTACTAAAGTGATATCTTATTGTTTTATTGAATGATTATGGACTAACCCTAATGTGTTATTGTTGCCAGCGTTACATGTGTTTGTTGCTGTGTTTGTTGGTGCATATGGTTGCCATGTTTGTGTGTATGTGTTGTTTTTGTATTTTTTTTATTTCTTTGGATTTCAGGTGGTACGTTGCTATGGAAGACTTTACATTGAAAGCCTTTACTAAGTTCTTTACAAAAAGCTTACACCCCCATTTCTGTCCATTTTTAGGTCCAGCTGAAAGATCACATTCCAACTAACCTTTGTCGTTTCTAAATTTTTACGTACTAAAATATCCATATGTGTAGTTATGATCTTGATAGTTTGGTGATTTTGGGAGCACATTTGGTATTTTTAGTGATGGTGCTTATTGTGGTATGTAGCAGATATCCAATATCCTGTTTCTGGGGTCCATTGTATCTCAGGCAATCCTATAACTTAGGGTGTGTATTTAGCTAATTTAATACCATTGTGTAGTGCATGTATGCATTTACATATGGTGTACGCAAAATGAGACAAGTATGTGAACATTTGAGTAATGTTTGGCTACGTATGTGATGTGGTGTAATGCTGCCTAAGTGTCAATGATAGGCTGCTTACTTGTAAATTTTGTCTTGACCACATAAAGTTGCTAGATGTGAGAGCATGTAATTCTTATGTGTATTGAATATGTATGGGATAGCTTTAGAGGGCTTTCCCTTTGTGAGTGAAGTGTTTGCATGCTCATGAAATTTTGTACAGGCAAAATGGCCATCAAGTGACCAGAGTTTTGACTCTGTACTCAAAATGTTGTATCTCCCTATGTAGGGTGAATCTTAGAATGAAATTTTGACCACACCTAGAGCACATCTAGAGTTGAACTAAAATTTGGAATTTCTGAATTTGGAGCCCTATAGCCAAAGGTAGGACATTGCAAAGTTAGCTGAGTTACTTTTCATTTGGTCAGAATTTTGTAACCAACTTAAAAAATCCATAACTTGGTCCATAGGTTAGCTATTGATATAAAATAAAATTCTTTGGTTTCCTCTAAGCCGTTATGTGATAATGGGGTAACTAAAATAGGGTGTTACATGGCTAGAATGATATAGTTTATTAGTGAAAATTACAGTTGCAGTGGCTGGTCACTAGAATTTAAGAAGATTGCCTAATGTGTGCTAGCCAAGATTAACACTTGTGCTAGTGTTTTCCTTCTTTGCTACCATGTTGATCATAAAATGTGAATGTGTGTGATGGTTAGACCAATATGCATGTGTTTACATAGTGCCCAAGAGGACCACTTGGGTATGCACACTAAGGGTAGTGTTTTGATGGTCTACAGAACATTACCAATCTTGGCTGTCTAAATACACAATTTTGGTACTATAATTTGACTACCCCATAGTGGGTAACAGATGTTCGTATTAGAGCATGGTTTGCACATTTATATGGCATATTTGTGCATTGCATGCATCTACGTGCATGAACTTAGTTTGGTTAGCTGCTAATGTCAAGTACCATTGAAATACCTATGATCTTTATATGCGCTCTACATTGAATCACCAATGCAGAAAGGAAGGATGGTTGCCACAAGGAGATGGCAACCACCCCAAAGCCAACCAAGGAATGGATAGAATAGAGGGGATTAAGGCTAACAGGGGGCACCAAACCCTGAAGTGCCTCGGGTTTGGTTAAAGCTTTATAGAAACTTAGCTGTAATTAATGAAAACTTAGTTAGGCTGATTCAAGCACAACATCAAGGTGTCCAAGCAGCTCTAGCACAATCAATTCAGGATGCACAGCAGCAACCAGAAGAGAATAATAAGAACACATCTGAATATGTTCCTTCTAGAAGCATAGCAGATACAAATGATGAAATTTTTGAGGTGGAAGATGAAGGTAGGAGAAATCCAAAAGGAAAAAGAGTAAGATCTGAGATTGGTCAGGTGTCTATGACTAATCCCTCAGTCTATGACCATTCCTCCACTAGGAATGAGATTGAGGAATGCCATGAGAGAAGATCCAGGAGAAGGCAGAGGGATCATAGAGAGTATCACCATGCATAAGGCTCTCACAGATTTAGAAGAGATAGATCAGAGGATTTGGAAGGCCTAGATGATGTCAGATTGTTGGAGAGGTTCCAAGGCCTAAGACCTCCATAGTTTGATGGAAGAGCTAGGGCAGAGAGAGATGAGGAGTGGTTAATTTTCATAGAAAATATGTTTAAGAGGAAGCCACTCAGCTTTACCAAAAGAGTGTCATTGGCCACCTATAGTCTAGTAGGCACTGCAGAGATGTTATGGAGAAGCACCAAAGATAGATATGCTGTCTAGAGGGGCAGAACCCTAGGAGAAGATATGGAAATGACCTAGCTAGAGTTCACCCAGTTGTTTCAGGAGCAATATATCAGTGATGCCTTTAAGGATATGAAGCAAGCTAAATTTGATGCTCTAAGGTAGGACAACCTCAATGTCCAAGAGTGATATGATCAAGAAAGGTACAACCAAGGATGATAAGGAACCATTGAAGATAACTAGTGGACCATTGACAAGAAAGAAACCTAAGAAGCTCACTAGCGTACTTCAAGCCTTTGTCTCAAGTTTTTTCATAGAAGATGGACATGGAATTTCACATGGAGCTGTTGGAACTTTCAAGACACCATATAAGGATAAGGGCCAAGCTTTGTACTCAATCCTAGATTGACTAGACATGTCATAAGACAAGGAACCCCAAGGACACCCTTCAAGTGCACCCTTGGAGCCTCCTTAAAGTATTTCAAGGCCATTTTTCTTCTACAAGCTGGATCTTTGAGCTCTAACCTTTCAATACCTCTTTCCAACATCTAAGAGGAAGAATCATGCCAACAGAACTCAAATATTCAAGCTTAGACCTGAATATGCAAACAGAAACCCTAAAGAGCCCATAAGTGCACCCGAGAAGACCATATTGGCATTTTTAGGACCAAACTTGTATTTGCAATTTATTTTCATTAATTTCCTAGTTATTTACATTATTTAGGATGTAATTTAGTCTATGGAATTAATTTAGGTCACTTTGGACAAGTGGCATACGTTGCACACATCAAACTTGTTCAAACTATGTGTTAGAGTCCTGGTTTGACTAGGTTTTCTTTAGTGCTTTGTACCTAGGTTTCTTATGTGACTTGGGATGAAAATCTTACTGAGTCTTTTACCCTAGTTTAGGCCTATAAATATGCACATATTCTAGTTGTAAAACACAACCTTTGGATGAAATAATATTGCTACTTTGAAGAGAAATTCTCTTTGGTTCTTTGAGGACTACCTTGGTGCAGAAGTTGCCTGTGTTCTTGGTTTTCTTATACTTCTTGTTTCTAATCATGATTTGATTAGGGGTGGGGCTCAAATCCAATCTCTTTGATGTCTTTTGGTGCTTGAAAAACATCTTGGTTGTGTTTCATGGTCTTTATACCATTGGGGTTCGCATCATAGAGTATAAGCACAAATTCAATCAACTAGTGAGATATGCTCCTTAGTATCATGGATTGAAGGAGTTAAAGTCCAAAAGATTTGTTAAAGGCCTAAGCTCAGATATCAGAAAGGCTGTAAGACCTTTTGGAGTAGTCACATAGTATGAAGCAGTGCAGAAAGCTTATTAGTAGGGCAAAAGAATTATGAGACTAAGTACTTTCCCAGTAAACTAGGGGAAAGTAGCCAAGCAGGAGGGAAGCAGAAGAAGCCACCATATGGCAAGGGAATTGCCAAGAGTTCCCATTTTGGTGCTGAGGGCAAGGATAAAGGGAAGTCTCTTAGCCCGTGGTGCCCTAAATGCAAGAAGTTTCATGGAAAAAAACCTTGCTATTTTGATACCCATGTGCATTTAAGATGTGGATCCATGGATCATTGGATCAAAGACTGTCCACAGGCTCAAAGGAGGCTAGAAGACCAAGGTCCAGTAAGGCCTATTAGGCAAGACATAGAGGGGGAGCACCTAGGGAGGGATAGCGGAGGCTCGTTCCTCTAGCGCCTCGGCCTCCAATGTAGAGTGTCGGTAGAGCCTTTCAAGTGGAGAAGCCAAAGACATCATAGTAGGGAAGAGCACTAAAAGGTAAAATTTATGTTAATGGTATGCTAGTTAGTGTTCTATTTGATACATGTTCATCTGTGTCTATGGTGGCTAGGAAATTTGTTGATGCCATGAAATTGTCAACTGAAATCATGCATAGGACATCCTTAGTGAAAACAGTAGGTAGTTAATGTATTTTCGCTAATGACCTAGCTAAGGATTGTGAGCTAGCAGTAGGAAAGACTAAGGTTATGACTAATCTGCTAGTGTTGGACATTCCTAAGTATGATTTAGTGCTGGGTATGAATTGGCTTACTATGCGTAATGTAAGAATTGATTATGCTAAGAGGGAAATCACATTTCCTGATGGTGAAGTGCATGCATTAGTGAATTCTAAAGAATTAGTGTATGAAATGCATGGCTTGGAACTAGAGGTATTAGATGAGATATTTGTGATTTTTTAGCATGATTATTGTTATGCATTGAATGAATTGCACTGTGATGAGGAAGTGGACAGAATACTTGTAGTGTAGACTTTCCAGAAGCCTTTCCTAAAAACCTGCTAGGTATTCCTCCACTAAGGGAAATTGAGTTTAAAATTAAGCTGCAACCAGGAGCTAGTCCAATATCCATTCTTCTTTGCAGAATGCGTATCATAGAGATGAAGGAGCTCAAGAAACAACTTGATGAACTTCTTGAAAAAGGATTCATAAGGCCAAGTGTTTCACCATTGGGAGCTCTTGTTCTCTTTATGAAGATGAAGGATGGATCATTGAGACTATGCAATGACTATAGGAAGCTCAATGCAGTGACTATGAAGAATAAGTATCCACCCCCTAGGATTGATGATCTTTTTGATCAACTCCTGGGAACTAAGATCTTCTCCAAGATAGATTTGATATATTGATACTTCCAGTTGAGAGTAAGGGAAGAGGACATTCCTAAGACTACATTTAGGATCAGATATATGCATTATGAGTACACAGTCATGCCATTTGGTTTGACTAATGCCCCAGCCATTTTCATGGACATGATGAAAGTGTGTTCAGACCACTTCTGGACAAATTTGTGGTTATGTTAATCGATGACATCCTAGTGCATTCCAAGGATGAAAATGAACATGAACGTCATCTGAAGATTGTCTTAAAGACTCTATTGGAACATCAGCTTTATGCCAAGTTATCCAAGTATGAATTCTGGATAAGGGAAGTGTCTTTCTTAGGATACATCATAGATGCACAAGGCCCTAAGGTAGACCCTAAAAAGGTCAAGGCAGTGCAGGAGTGGGAAAGACGAAAGACTGTGAAGGAAATCAGAAGTTTCCTAGGGTTGATTGGATACTACAGGAGATTTGTATCAGGCTTTTCCGTGATTGCCTCAGTTCTTACTCATCTGGCCAAAAAGGGTCAATGATTTGAATGGATTGAGAAGTGTGAAAAGAGTTTCTAGGAGCTTAATAAGAGGTTGATTGAAGCTCTTGTATTGATTCTTCCTAACCCAAGCAAGCCCTACATCATATATACAGATACATCTAGATTTGGGCTAGGTTGTGTGCTTATGCAAGAAAGAAATGTCATTGTTTATGGGTCTAGGCAGTTGAGACCCCATGAGGAAAATTATCCTACCCATGACCTAGAACTAACAGTAGTGATTTTTGCTTTGAAGCAATAGAGGCACTACTTGATGGGTAGTTCCTCTGTGATCTACACTGACCACAAGAGCCTAAAGTACTTGTTCACTCAGAAACAGTTAAACATGAGGCAAAGGAGATGGTTAGAATACATCAAGGACTATGACTGCAGCATAGTGTACACAAAGGAAAGTGCAATCTAGTAGTAAATGCCTTGAGCAGGAAGTACATGGGTCTTCTAAAAAGAGGATCCATAGCTGATTATGATGAGTAGAATAGTCTGTTATGCCTATGGCATAAGTGGCATAAGTGGGAGGAAGCCCAAATCTACACATTGACAATTCAGTCTGGATGGACTGAAGAAACCAGAAAGGCACAAGAGATAGATCCTGATATGAAAAAGATTTATGGAGATGAAAAAGGTTCCATGTATCAATCCTTTGCCTACAAGCAAGGATTACTCTATTTCAAGGATTGAATCTATGTGCCTGATGGAGCAAAGCTCAGGAATGAAATACTTGAAAAACCTCACACAATCCATCTAGGAAGTGAGAAAATGTATAAAAACTTGAAGACTTACTTTTGGTGGCCAAATATGAAGAGAGACAAAGCTACTTATGTCTCCAAATGTGGCACATGCCAGAAGGTAAATTTAGAGCACCAGAGGCCAGCTGGTACCCCACAGACTCTACCTATACCAATGACAAAATGGCGCAACATAACTATGGACTTCTTGACTGGGTTGCCTATGACCAAATTAAGGCATGATACAATTTGGGTCACTGTGGATAGGCTAACCAAATGTGCCCACTTCTTACCTATGAAACTCACAAACTCCTTAGAGAAGTTAGCCTAGATGTATGTCAAGGAGATTGTAAGGCAACATGGAGTGCCAAACTCCATTGTATCTGATAGAGTGTAGGGTTTCAGGAGCCAAACAAGCGCAGTGGTATTAAACTGAAACCCTCTAGGATCCAAGTGAAACGGGGTAAACCGTGTAGGGTTTTAGGAGCCAAAGAAGCATAGCAGAATTTAATTGAAACCCTCTAGGATCCAAGTGAAACGGCGGAAACTATGTGTTCAAAAATTTCATACCTAATTTTGGATGAGGTCTCTCACCCAACTGTAGAGTTGAATCACAAAACCTGAATAGTTGACATGTTCAAGCTCTCTATGGTATTGATGCCCATCAGCATCTCCGCTCTGTCTCATGATGAAAGTGGCAGGAACCCTCGCTGGTGGAGGGATGTCCAGAAAGAATGTGCTCTGCGAGGATCACCTGGAAGACACAAAGAGTAAGGGTTAGGAGGTCCCTGAAATGTTTTTTCGGGGAGGAATCTTCGACGCCCAAGTCAGTATTTGGAGGTGAAGGATAGCCGAAGGGAGTAGAGAGTGCCTTGTGGAGAGAAAACCCCCTTTACCTATGACGCCTCCCGAATATTTATAGGAGGCGGATAGGAGAAGATCATTTGCCACAAGCTGCCCAGATCATGACACGTGTTCGGCTGGATGCACATCATACCTTTAGGGGGCTTTTGGCCGACCATAGGCCATTCGGCCAAAAGTCTACGCTGCTCTAGAATGGCGTGTCATCGAGTGTCTGGGGGTGGTGTGTCGAGAGCCATACTTGATGGGTTTCGGGAGCCAAACAGCACAGTAAAATTTAACCAAAACCCTCCAGGATCCAAGTGAAACGGGGTGAACCGGGTGTTCAAGAATTTTCATACCTAATTTTCGATTGAGATCTCTCACTCAACTATAGAATCGAATCACAAAACCTGAACAGTTGACGTGTTCAGACTCTCTATGGTATCCACACGAGCCTCTCGGGATCACCACGCTTCCATCACGTCCCGGAAGATGCGTTTCTCTTGCACTCGCAGGGCTAGCTTGCATCCTCCAAGGAATTGCAAGAGAAGAGTGTGGCTGTCCTTTTGGGAGGCTAGGGCAAGGAGACCTGCGAATTTCTCACTTAAAAGTTGTATTTATAGTGAGACTCAACTTCCAGGCCTAATGGGTTTCAAAGCCCTAATCCAATTAGGATTTAATTTAGGGCTTAATAATGGCTCAACTCTTTCGCCCATTATTAATACGAAATTAAAGTGAAAGCATAACCTAAATAATTAACCCATCCACTCTAATGATCCAAATAGCTCTATGTGTGTGACCCAATAGGCTCTTGCCATGTTGGCAATGATCATAAATCACATTTATGATCAGAAGCAATCAGCAGTGTCTAGTAACACATCATTGCTACCCAAGTGATAAGATTGTCTGTGAATCGACTAAACCTTTATTATCATCACCGATATATGCCAGTGTCCCTTTGTCCAAGATATCAAGACTAAGCACGAGACATCGAATGTGTCACTCTCGTATAGCCCAATCTTTGGTTTCTTGAGTACCGAGTAGACTAACTTAAGCTGATGACATTGATATCTTATATCAACTCATCCGAGCATGGCCATGCATTTTCTAAGTCTCACTCTATCAAGGGGCCCGAAGATATCACTCCCGTTACATAGGAGGGACAAATCCCATCTTGATCATACAAATCCCTCCGCATGATATATGACATACCCAATGACCTCCTTCAAGTTCACTCAGTTATGAGCAACAAAGGAAAGTATCAAAGTATGTGACTCACATGTAGGGAACCTTGATGATCTTAGGTCGAAGGACTACATATACCATGATCACTATGAAAATCACTTATGACACTCATATAATGATCCATGTAGTGTTCTCATGGTGGGTCGGTCCAGTACACAAGTTCTCCAACTTGTACCCATATGTAGACTACATATCTCATATTAGTCTCCACATATGCTAGTCATTATGTATTATTGCAACCCGCTCCACAATAATACTAGACCAGGGACGTTTAAGAATATCATTATTCTAGGGTTACAATTATGTTTGTTAAGTTACGCAGAAACAAAACAACAAACATAATTGCTGGATTAATGCCTTAATAAAATATCATGACTCAATGTGCAAAAATACAATCATCTCATGATTGGCTTTTGAGCACAACACTAACAATCTCCCACTTGCACTAAAGCCAATCATCCATGTATCTAATACCGATGGACCTAGAATGGCTATCATGCTTTTGCTGCGTAAGGGGCTTTGTCAGCGGATCAGCAATGTTGCTGTCTGTCGAAGTCCTGCATATCCTTACATCACCCCTCTCGATGATCTCCCTGATGAGATGATAGCGTCGAAGTATGTGTTTGGATCACTGGTGAGATCGAGGTTCCTTAGCTTGTGTGATTGCTCCATTGTTGTCACAATAGAGCTCTATCGGGTCGGTAATGCTTGGAACCATTCCAAGTTCAATGATAAACTTCTTGATCCAAACTACCTCCTTCGCAGCATCAGAGGTGGCAATGTACTCAGATTCTATTGTAGAGTCATCTACTGTATCTTGCTTTGAACTCTTCCAGCTGACAGCACCACCACCAATAGAAAACACATAACCAGATTGTGATCTAAAATCATCCTTATCAGATTGGAAGCTTTCATCGGTGTAACCCCTTACAACGAGCTCATCTTCACCTCCAAAGACCAAGAATGCATCCTTAGTCCTTCGTAAGTACTTAAGGATGTTTTTAACAGCTGTCTAGTGACTCTCACTGGGGTTTGATTGGTACCTACACGTCATGCTCAAAGCATATGAGACATCGGGATGAGTATGTTAGTGTTGTGCCCAAAAGCCAATCATGAGATGATTGTATTTTTGCACATTGAGTCATGATATTTTATTAAGGCATTAATCCAGCAATTATGTTTGTTGTTTTGTTTATACGTAACTTAACAAACATAATCGTAACCCTAGAATAATGATATTCTTAAACGTCCTGGTTTAGTATTATTGTGGAGCGGGTTGCAATAATACATAATGACTAGCATATGTGGAGACTAATATGAGATATGTAGTCTACATATGGGTACAAGTTGGAGAACTTGTGTACTGGACCGACCCACCATGAGAACACTACATCGATCGTTATATGAGTGTCATAAGTGATTCTTAAAGTGATCATGGTATATGTAGTCCTTCGACCTAAGATCATCAAGGTTCCTTACATGTGAGTCACATACTTTAACACTTCCCTTTGTTGCTCGTAACTGAGTGAACTTGAAGGAGGTCATTGGGTATGTCACATATCATGCGGAGGGATTTGTATGATCAAGATGGGATTTGTCCCTCCTATGTAACGGGAGTGATATCTTCGGGCCCTTTGATAGAGTGAGACTTAGAAAATGCATGGCCATGCTCGGATGAGTTGATATACGATATCAATGTCATCAGCTTAAGTTAGTCTACTCGGTAATCAATAAATGAAAGATTGGGCTATACGAGAGTGACACATTCCATGTCTCGTGCTTAGTCTTGATATCTTGGACAAAGGGACAATGGCATATATCGGTGATGATCATAAAGGTATAGTCGAATCATCGACAATCTTGTCACTTGGGTAGCAATGATGTGTTGCTAGACACCGCTCATTGCTTATGATCATAAATGTGATTTATGATCATTGCCAACGTGATAAGAGCCTATTGGGTCGCACACATAGAGCAATTTGGATCATTAGAGTGCATGGGCTAATTATTTGGGTTATGGTTTCACTTTAATTTCGTATTAACAATGGGCCCAAGAGTTGAGCCATTATTAAGCCCGAAATTAAATCCTAATTGGATTCGGGCTTTGAAACCCATTATGCCTGGAAGTTGAGTCTCACTATAAATACAACTTTTATGTGAGAAATTCATAGGTCTCCTTGCCCTAGCCTCCAAAAAGGACAGCCGCACTCTTCTCTTGCAATTCCTTGGAGGACGCAAGCTAGCACTGCGAGCGCAAGAGAAACGCATCTACCGGGATGTGGTGGAAGCGTGGTGATCTCGAGAGGCTCGTGTGGATACCATAGAGAGCTTGAACACATCAACTGTTCAGGTTTTGTGATTCGACTCTATAGTTGAGTGAGAGAGCTCAACCGAAAATTAGGTATGAAAATTTTCGAACACCCGGTTTACCCCGTTTCACTTGGATCCTGGAGGATTTCGGTTAAATTCCGCTGCGCTGTTTGGCTCCCGAAACCCCAACAGAGTACATATCATGGCATACATGATAGATCCAATTGCTGAGGTATTTGGAATCTTACTCATGGGCTCTCTCTCCTCGGTTGTACTTGGACACTGAGATCTAGAAAGAGTGATACCATGTGACATGGGCAGGAATCCTTTCTTGGAATCTTGCATGCTAAACCTCTTTAGCACCTTGTCAATATATGTACTTTGACTTAGGCCATGAAGCTTTCTAGATCTATCTCTATAGATCCTGATGCCTAACACATAGGCTGCTTCACCCAAGTCCTTCACAGAGAAACATTTCCTTAGCCAAGTCTTCACATACTATAGCTCAGGAGTGTCATTCCCAATGAGTAGTATGTCATCTACATACAACACCAAGAAGACAATAGCGCTCCCACTAACCTTCTTGTAGACACAAAGTTCATCTTCATTTTTGATAAAACCAAACTCTTTGATTGTATCATCAAAACGAAGATTCCAACTTCGAGAAGCTTGCTTTAGTCCATAAATGGACCTTTGCAACTTGCACACTTTATTGGCATTCTCAGGAGTGACAAAACCCTCAGGTTGTGTCATGTACACATCCTCAAGTAGCTTTCCATTTAGGAATGCAGTTTTGACATCCATTTGCCATGTCTTATAATCATAGTGTGCAGCAATAGCAAACAAAATTCGGATGGATTTAAGCATAGCAACTGGTGAAAAAGTTTCATCATAGTCAATACCATGAATTTGCTTGAAACCTTTTGCAACCAATCGTCCCTTAAAGGTAATCACATTACCATCCATGTCAGTTTTCTTCTTGAAAACCCATTTGCACCCTATGGGTTTTACCCCTTCAGGTGGGTCAACCAAAGTCCATACTTGGTTTTCATACATGGATTCCATCTCGGATTTCATGGCCACTAGCCACTTCTCAGAGTCAGGCCCCGACATAGCTTGTTGGTAGGTTGTGGGCTCATCCTGATCCATGAGCATCACATCACTGGTGTGAGTCACGAGAAATCCATATCTCTCGGGCTCACGCCGAATCCTACCAGACCTACGTGGGCTCTGTGCTACAAGAACAGACTCTTGAACCACAACATCTTGTGGTGTCTGTTCAGGTTCCATTTCAGGTTCGATGTCTCCTTGTTGTTCTTGAATTTCTTCAAGTTCTACTTTCCTCCCACTAGTTCCTTTAGAGATAAACTCTTTCTCCAAAAAGACACCAGTTCGAGCAACAAACACTTTTTGCTCAGAAGGATTGTAGAAATAGTAACCCTTTGTTTCTTTGGGATACCCAACAAAAAGGCATTTTTAAGATTTGGGCCCTAGTTTGTCAGAGGATTGACGTTTCACATAAGCGTCACAGCCCCAAATCTTCATAAAAGACAAATTGGGACGCCTCCCACTCCATATCTCATATGGTGTCTTTTGAACCGATTTAGATGGAACTCGGTTTAGTGTAAAAGCGGCTGTCTCTAGAGCATGTCCCCAAAAGGAGTTTGGAAGGTCAGCTTGACTCATCATAGAGCGAACCATGTCTAACAGAGTTCGATTTCTCCTTTTAGATACACCATTCCATTGAGGTGTACCTGGTGGAGTGAGTTGTGATACTATACCACACTCCTTCAGATAGTCAAGGAATTCTCGATCCAAGTACTCTCCACCTTGATCTGATCGAAGCACTTTAATACTCTTCCCGAGTTGATTCTCTACTTCATTCTTGAATTCTTTGAACTTTTCAAAGGATTCTGACTTGTGTCTCATGGGATACACATAGCCATATCTGCTGAAGTCATCAGTGAAAGTAATGAAGTATTGGAAACCTCTTCTAGCTTGTGTAGACATAGGGCCACATACATCACTATGTATGAGTCCTAGTAAGTCATTAGCCCTTTCACTTTGCCCTATGAATGGGGCTTTGGTCATCTTGCCCAACAAACATGACTCACATGTCTCATATGATTCAAAATCAAATGAGTCCAAGAGTCCATCCTTATGGAGCTTGGATATGCGGGTCTCATTTATATGGCCCAAGCGACAGTGCCAGAGATAGGTTGGGTTTGAATCATTTAATCTGACCTTCTTGGTATTCACATTATAGATTGGATCTTCGAGGTCTAGAACATACAACCCATTGCTAAGTTGAGCACTACCATAAAAGATTTCATTCAAATAAATAGAACAACATTTGTCCTTTATTATAAATGAAAAACCTTTCTTGTCCAAACAAGAAACAGAAATCAAATTTCTAGTAATAGTAGGCACAAAATAGCAGTTGTCTAATTCTAAAACTAATCCACTAGGTAAAGTGAGAACATAAGTCCCTACGGCTAAGGCAGCAACCCTTGCTCCATTTCCAACACGTAGGTCCACTTCACCTCGGGCCAATCTTCTACTTCTACTTAGATCCTGCACATTTGCACAAATGTGAGATCCACATCCAGTATCCAATACCCAAGATGAGGAAGTAGAAAAGTTAGCCTCTATAACAAAAATACCTGAAGTGGAAGTCTTACTTCCCTTTTCCTTAGCAAGTTCTTCAAGATAGAGCTTGCAATTGCGCTTCCAGTGTCCAGGTTGCTTACAATTACAATGGAAGCACTCCCCTTCCTTTGCCACACCACTCTTTGGTTTCAGTGCAGCTGAAGAAGAATTAGCATTGGACTTTCCATTAGCTTTATCCTTCTTCTTGTTGGCTTTTCCCTTTCCCTTTGCCCTTTTCAACCATCAAAATGGGCTTAGCCTTCTTAAGGTTTTGCTCAGCAGTTCTCAACATGTTGAGCAATTTAGGGAGGCACTTGTCAAGGTCATTCATGTTATAGTTCATGACAAACTGACTGTAGCTTTCAGGCAACGATTGCAAGACTACATCAATAGCCAACTCTTCTGAAGAGCAAATTCCTAATTCTCCAGAGCAAATCCTCAAATTCTCCAGCAATTCTCAATGTCTTCCCAAACCTCAATGCCTAGTCCTTCATCTTGGGAGAAGTGTCGTTGTCCGGTTTTCCGCATTGATGATTGCATCCCATGCAACTCTTGGATAGTTGGGTGAACAACACTTGTCCAAGCTCATCTCATGAACATAAGCCCAACTCTATGCCTCTAAGCCCCTAATCCTATTAGGATGACTTAGTTAAGTCGAACCCAAAGTTAGCAATTTGGATATCACTATTATCCCATCGCGCCTTACCAAGATGAACACAGGTGCTTTGCTTTGGCAAACCCACCTAATGTTGATCAAAGTCTTGATGAGTGCCAACATTTGGAAGGCATCACATTTAATGACTTAATATTTGTTTGATGGATTTTTCTTTTGATCTCACGAATTTGTTATCTCCGGTTGTCTTATACATGCATCACATACAAATATAAAACAAGCATCTCATGCATACAAGAAAGTGAATGTGACATCGTTATAGCCCAAACTATGCGATATTCTCAAGCCAATGAGAATATAAAAAAAGCCTAAGAAAAGAAACGAGTCTTCACAAGCTCCTTCTCTTCCTTTCTTGGCTGCCCTTTTGTTGTCACCTCCTTGGACATACCTCCTTGGATGATCCTTGGACATACCACCTTGGATGAGCCCATAATGCACCATTACATCAATAATAGAAACCTCGAGTTACATTCGAGGGGAGTAAGGTGAGAAGAGAATGTACAATGAGAGTGATAAGAAAAGGCACGACAGGCAGGCCGTATTTACAAGTACAACCAGTCAAGGGCTATAACCATGCACCATGCTTCAAACACCAATCAGCATATCATGTCAAATCTCATTCAACAAAGATGCATGCCAATTTTCACGCATTGATTAACCAGTTTTTATTTATGTGCCGCTTTGTATACGGCGGTCTCGCTGGCCAGTCAGCAGGCAGTGGTTCCACTGACCGGTCAGCGGACAAGGTCAAGGGGAGTCGCCCTTGCGGGGGGCGTGGAGGGCAGCGCCCCCCGCCGCAAAAAATTGTCTTACAATTGCTTAGCCTGAAATCTTCTATTTCAACAAAGAAGGCACTCGAGACTCCTCCATTCAAGTCACCAAAAATACCCTACTTTTGGAGCCGAAACAGGCCGAATCTGGACCAAGCTAGGGTTTTTGCAACTATTGCAAAAATCCTAATCCATATAGGTATCTCAAACCATTCAATTTTGGGTTAATCTCGTTAACCAATTTGTGTCATTTCTTCATATATCTCATATGTTCATTACAAATTCCGGTTTCATGCATCATGAATCAATCTAATTAATCATGGCCGAAAAGCAACCGAACACATAGCATCATGCGATTCAACACTCAATCCCGATTTAGGGTTTCACCAGTAGCTCTGATACCACTTATGGGTTTCGGGAGCCAAACAGTGCAGCAGAATTTAACCGAAACTCTCCAGGATCCAAGTGAAACGGGGTAAACCGGGTGTTCAAAAATTTTCATAACTAATTTTTGATTGAGATCTCTCATTCAACTGTAGAGTCGAATCACTAAACCTGAACAGTTGATGTGTTCAGGCTCTCTATGGTATCCACACGAGCGTCTTGGGATCACCACGCTTCCACCGCGTCCCGGCAGATGTATTTCTCTTGCACTCGCAATGCTAGCTTGCGTCCTCCAAGGAATTGCAAGAGAAGAGTGTGGCTGTCCTTTTGGGAGGCTAAGGCAATGAGACATGCGAATTTCTCACTTAAAAGCTGTATTTATAGTGAGACTCATCTTCCAGGCCTAATGGGTTTCAAAGCCCTAATCCAATTAGGATTTAATTTCGGGCTTAATAATGGCTCAACTCTTGGGCCCATTAATACAAAATTAAAGTGAAACCATAACCCAAATAATTAGCCCATGCACTCTAATGATCCAAATAACTCTATGTGTTCGACCTAATAGGCTATTGCCATGTTGGCAATGATCATAAATGACATTTATGATCATAAGTAATGAGCGATGTCTAGTAACACATCATTGCTACCCAAGTGACAAGATTGCCGGTGAATCGACTAAACCTTTATGATCATCACCGATATATGCTAGTGTCCCTTTGTCCAAGATATCAAGACTAAGCACGAGACATCGAATGTGTCACTTTCGTATAGCCCAATCTTTGGTTTCTTGATTACCGAGTAGACTAACTTAAGCTGATGACATTGATATCGTATATCAACTCATCCGAGCATGGCCATGCATTTTCTAAGTCTCACTCTATCAAGGGGCCCGAAGATATCACGCCTGTTACATAGGAGGGACAAATCCCATCTTGATCATACAAATCCCTCCGCATGATATATGACATACCAATGACCTCCTTCCAGTTCATTCAGTTACGCGCAACAAAGGAAAGTATCAAAGTATGTGACTCACATGTAGGGAACCTTGATGATCTTAGGTCGAAGGACTACATATACCATGATCACTATGAAAATCACTTATGACACTCATATAACGATCCATGTAGTGCTCTCATGGTGGGTCGGTCTAGTACACAAGTTCTCCAACTTGTACCCATATGTAGACAACATATCTCATATTAGTCTCAACATATGCTAGTCGTTATGTATTATTGCAACCCGCTCCACAATAATACTAGACTAGGGATGTTTAAGAATATCATTATTCCAGGGTTACGATTATGTTTGTTAAGTTACGCAGAAACAAAACAACAAACATAATTGTTGGATTAATGCCTTAATAAAATATCATGACTCAATGTGCAAAAATACAATCATCTCTTGATTGCTTTTGAGCACAACACTAACAGTACGAGTACGGTGTGTCAGAGACTCCTGAGCTGTCTAATCGTATGTCCATGTGGCCTTTCCTGGCAACCGAGTTCCCACGAGGCCTAGGGATACCTCGAGTAGGTGAATGTCTTCGAAAGGAGGTCCTTTGTTTTATACGAGACACCTTCGGAAGGACTTTCCCGAGGTTAGGTTCAGGTCCTTAGTGTTGGTACTCTAGAAGATATGTTCCGAAGGTGGTCCAGAGAACGGCCGAAGGCGGCCTTGGGCACGTTGAGCCGTTCTGAGGTTATCCTCAGGAGGAGTGATGACCCTTTATGACCGAAGTTGGCCTAACGTGTCCCCCGAAGGTGGCATTTATCCTGCTTGCCCGAGGGTGGTTGAGGCCCTCTCTTTGCCGAGGTCTGATCGCCTGTTCTCGGTCAAAGGTGACGCGTTGGCCTAGGATGTCGTATACGCACGGGATCCTTTGGGGGCGATTGCCTGTTGGCTATCATATGCCCGCCCTCAGAAAATCCGAAGATGCGTCTTTGGTTTGGGAGGCTCTTAGGAATTCTTTGAAGTTCGAGCGATGTTCTTGGTGCTTCTGTCAAGACCTTCCTCAGAGGCATGCGATCGTTTCTTTTTCTCATTCAGACGGGCATGTTGCTTTGGGAAGCATTATATAGGCTTGTGAGCTGTCAGGGGCGTGCCCACATTTCTTGTATCAGCTTACACATGGCTGTTGATGAAGGGCTAGTGGTTACGTCAGTTGTGTTAATTGCGTCTCTTCACCTTCGAGGGGCAATAATGACGATGCTTCGCTTACCCCCTTTGGTCTTTATAAGCACTTCTCGCCTAATTTCTTGTTACACTCCTCTCTTTTGCTCTCATCTGCTCTAGAGTTCACTCTTGTCTTTTTCCTTCTTCTGGCGGCAGATTCTATGGCAAAGCGATTTTCGGCAACCCTCACAACAGCATCCAAGAACCCTGATTTTGGCAAGACGTTCGGTGGGTGTTTCCCTTTGTAGCTATCTCTTTTTTCTTCCGAGGTTGTTTTTCCGAAGTCTTCCTGTTTACTTCCTCTATTTTTCCCTAGGTCGTCCTTCTTTCTTCCAAAAAATGTCGAATCCCACTCTATTGATGTCCGTCTGTCCCCTTCCTGAAAGCTTTCTCCCCCTTGAGTCTCATCCCTGCTGTACTACTTCGGAAAAAATGATGAAGTGGATGGCCAAATATTATCTTCCTTCTTACGTCGTCCCAAGGTTGCCTTTCCCGGGTTTGTATGATTTTATGGCCCATACGGGTAAGGTTACAGTTTACAGAGCTCAATTGAAAGCTAGTCTTCGGTATTCTCCCCATCGGATGATATGTGAATTTTGTAAATTCCATGGGATTGCCGTAAATCAACTCCCTCCTAATTCTTACTGTTATTTCAACTCGTTCCTCTGCATGTGTGGGGTTTTTAAGGTAAACCCCCATTTTCTCTTCTTCATGCGATATTACAAACTCCACCCGGTCCCGAAGGGCGGCTTTTATTTCTTGCTTCCCCGAGGGTCCAAGAGCAAAAAATTTACCTTTACTTTCGATAACAAGGACAGCTGGCGAGGGTGGCAGAAGAAGTTTTTCTTCCTGTCGGTCCCCAAGCTTTGGAGCCACGTGGCAATCAGATGGGCTTTGGGGACCCTGAAGATTGATGTCGTCGACCCCCGGAAGCTCCTAACCTCAGGGTTGTCTGTTGAATTCGATAAGTTCGACCGACTTATCCGGGCGGTCACAGACTGGAACCCTGTGGTTCCTCCGCGCTCGCTTTATCCCTTTCCCATCAAATGGGACCTCATGACCGAGGAGGTCCTTCGGGAATTGGGGGTGGTGAATGCGCACAAGAGTAACTCGAACATGCCCATTCTTGTTCTCGTAGGGAAGAAGGCTTGGATAGTAATGCTTTTTCGAGCAGAAATTTCATACGAGGCTTTTGCCGAGAATAAGTCACCTTCCAGGATTTGATATATTTTTTCCTTTTGTAGTTATATTGATGTTTTTTCCTTTTGCAGAGATGGGCGATCAGGCTGCTGATTTTTATAAGTCCCTCTTTCTCGGTCAGGCAGAGAGGGGAGAGCAGGCGCGCAAGAAGACGTCTGCCAAGAGAAAGAAGACCACCGGGGGTCCTTCTAAGGCTAAGAATGCCAAGGCAATTGCCACTCCTCCTCCCCCCAAAGACGTGGTCGTGGTGTAGGATCGGTCTCCCACTCATTCTCTGGTCCCCGTTGATCTTCCCTCGGACTCTGCCATTCTTGGGGCAGCCTTAAGTCCTATTCTTACTGCCAAGACTTCGGCCGAGCACAGATCTGCTCAAGAGCTTGAAGAGAGCAAAAGAAGAAAAGGGAAGAATATTACCGGCGAAGTCCGAGAAGGGGTCGAGTCTGAAGATGACGTGGCCGAAGTTCCACCAGGTTGATTCCTTAGCCATTCCTCTGCAAATCTTAGTATTTTTCGTGTCTATGAGTTTTTGGATGAATGGCTAAGGGATGATGTACTGACGGAACTTCGGCGTGATCTCACAAAGGACATGCCTGTTGCCTCTGGATGGAAACTCATGCTCGAAAGAGGGCTCTTCGAGATAGGCATATCCCAAAGGATAAAGTGCCAAGGGAGCCCTTCTGGACATTCACGGAGGACATGAACTTAATCTCCGAGGATAGTCAGTTGATGGCTCCCCAAATGGCGACGGGGGTGATGACGAATGCCACCTTCCAATCACTAGTAACTGAGTGCCCGAATGAGGAAATCCTTACGGCAAGGATGACTGAGCATGCTGCCCAGGTAGTTCTTTCTTCTTTCTTACTTAGAAAAATTTCCTTCTAAGTTTTTATCATCTTCTGATCCTTATTCGGGGCCTTTTTTCGTCAACTTTTGGCATACAGCGGGTACTTTCGTGCCTAGGCGATGAACCAAACAGAGTCCCGCTCCCGGTCTGAAGATTCTTTGCGCAAGACGAAGGAGTTCTGCGCCAAGTATGTCCTCAAGTATGGTGAACTGAAAAAATTGCGATGGAGGACATCGTGAATCTTCGGGCCAAGCTCATGGCGAGCAAGCAGGAGCTCCTTCTTGATTTTACAGCTAAGGTCGAGGACCTCAGCTCAAAGTATGCCATTCTCTCTTCAGAGAACAAGGCCCTTCAGAAGGAGAATGCTGAAGATAGCAAGAACCTTGCGAAGGCGCTCGCTTTGAATGCCAAGCTCCAGGCTGAGGTTGACTCTCTGAAGAAGGAGGCAAAAAGCAAGAAGAAGAAGAAACTGGAGGGGAAGATTGCTGAGCTCACAGCCGAGCTGTCAGCCCAGAGGGCCGAGAAGGATCAGTCTAACCAGATGATGAAGGTGTCTTACCAAGACGGCTTCTGCTTGGCGCGTCATCAGGTCCTTCTTCGGCAACCTGAGCTTGACCTCTCCCACCTATCCGCTCTGGATTTTCCCAAAAAGCCCAGGTGGACATGGTCTATGCTGGAGTTTCTTAATCTTCCACCTGCCTAGCCCGTGCCTCCGGCTGATCCTACTGAAGATGCAAATGCTGAAGAAATGCCAAACGCTCCTACTCTGCCATAGGCTTTTTTCTTCTTCTTGTAATCCTGCCCCTTTGTACTATTTGCCTTGGAATTATTAATGAAGATTTTTTCTCCAGTCTCTATTCTTTCTTCCGAATACAATTCTTCAAAAGTTAGTGTAATTCTAAGTACGTATCTTTGGCGAACGCCCGAACTTATGTCTTTGGAAAGGATCATTTTGAACTTTTCCCGTATTTCACCGAGCTTTTAGACTCCATCAAGGAGTTAGTTCCAAAAGAAAAGCTATTAAGGAACCTTTTGCCAATAACAAAGCCATATTCATCTTGTATTTTCATTGACGACTTCGGGGAGGAGTAGTTACAAGCTTTCTTTCAGAAAAAATGTCTAACTATAGAATTTTTTCAGAAAGTCTGAATGCCAAGTATTTTTCAACTCTACTCCTTGGGTGTCGCCCAATTTGTAGACCCCTGGGCAGACTTAATTGAGGACCAAATAAGGCCCACTCCAGTTTGCTCGAAGTACCCCTTCTGATGGCTTTCGTGGCTCAAATTCGGCCTTTCGGAGAACCAGATCTCCTTTTTTGATTTCTTTTCTTCTTACGTGTAAGTTTGTGGCATGAGTTATCCTCTGTTGGAAAGCCTTCCTCCTTAATTCGGCCATTTTACGATGTTCCTCGGTGAGGTTTAGTTTAGTCCTCAAGCCAAGGTTATTTCCTCCTTCATCGAATACTTGTATTCTTATCGAAGGCTGTATGACCTCAATGGGAATGATGGCTTCTGTCCCATACATGAGTGAGAAAGGAGTTTCCTCGGTGGCCCTTCGGGAGTTTTGCAATAGCTCCATAGCACACTTGGGAGCTCTCCTGGCCATTTCCCCTTTGCTTCCTTTAGCCTCTTCTTTAAGCCATCGTTTATTGTCCTATTGGATACTTCAACCTGCCCATTACTTTGAGGGTGGGCTACTGGAGTGAAATGCATTTTTATGCTGAGGTCGGCCACGAATTCCTAGAATCCTCTATCCGTGAACTGGGCTCCGTTGTTGGCCACTATTACCCTTGGTATGCCAAATCGGCATATAATGTTCTTCCACAGGAACCTTTGGGCATCTTTTGCTGAGATAGATGCTAGTGGCTCCACTTCTATCCACTTAGTGAAGTAGTCCACTGCGACTATGCAGAACTTTACCCCACCGGGAGTGTTTGGAAGAGGTCCGATGAGATCAAAACCCCATACAGCAAAGGGGCAAGGATAATTTGCTGAAGTTATTCTTTGGATGTTGGCGTGCCTTTGACAATTGTCACATGTTTGGACAAATTGCCTTGCATCTTTCCTCAAGGTAGGCCAAAAGTAACCTTGGCGAAGTAGTACTCCAGCAAGGGCGTATGTTCCTATATGGGAGCCACAGGCTCCTCCGTGGACTTCTTCGAGTATTGTTCTGACATTATCTTCACCTACACATTTCTGCAGGGGGCTGGCATACCCTTGTCTATATAGTTCTTCTCCGATGATGAAGTATCTTCCCGAGCACTTTTGTACTTTTGCGACCTCTTTGGGATCCTTAGGGAGTTCCGAAGTTGCTAGATACTTCTTGATGGGGTATTGCCATCCTTCCCCCGAAGTTGCTATGCACATCAATTCTGTACTAGATTGCTTCAGCACCTCGCTAGGTTCCTTGGACTTGGCCAAGGTGTCAGCTTGACTATTATCACTTCGAGGCACGTTTTCTATTTGTACCAAGTCGAACTCTCTAATAAGTTTTTTAATGAGGTCATGATATTTTTCCAAGGTTGAATCCTTTGCCACGTACTCCCCTTTCATCTGCCGGACTACTAGCTGTGAGTCACTGTGGGCCATGAGGTTTTTTACACCAAATTTCCTGGCCAGCTTTAGTCCTGCTATGAGGGCCTCATATTCGGCGATGTTATTGGTAACATCAAAATCGAATTTGATTGCTTTAGTGGCCTTCATGCCTTCGGGCCCTCGAAGGACTATTCCAGCACCCTTATGTTCTGCGCTTAAGGCTCCATCGACAAAGAGTTTCCACTCTGGATCAACCTTTGCTCGGTATTCCTTGTTGGTTTCATCATTCTCTATTTCTCGGATTTCGGCAACAAAGTCTGCCAGTGCCTGGGCTTTTATTGCCCTTTTAGGCTCGTAAGTGATGTCGTACTCTTCGAGTTTGATACACCATTTTGATAATCTTCCCGAATGCTCTACTCTTTCATTACATCGCATAGAGGTAGGTTACTACGGACGGTGATAGTGTGCCCTTGGAAGTAGGGTCGCAACCTTCTGCCTGTGAGTACCAAGGCATAGATGGCCTTTTGGAGCAATGGGTATCTAATCTTCGCGCCATGCAGGGACTTGCTTACATAATATACTGGCCATTGCTTCCCACCTTCTTCTTTTAGTAGGACCGAACTCACCGCTTTTTCAGCAACCACGAGATAAAGAATGAGGGGTTCTCCTTCCCGGGGTTGTCAAAGCGTTGGCAGGTGGGTTAAGTAGCTTTTAAGCTCATCCCAAGCTTTCTGGCATTCTACGTTCCATGGATGCTCCTGGGTCCCGGAGGTGTCATCGCCCTTGGGGGCTTTGGTGAGTACTTTGATGAATGGGCGACATCGGTCACCGTACCTGGAGATGAATCTACTAAGGGAAGTGATTCTTCCTATAAGCCTTTGTATTTTTTTGATGGATATAGGTGTTCAAAAATTTAGCATGGCTTTGAATTTTTCAGGGTTGGCAACTATTCCCCTTTCTGATACCATAAACCCAAGAAACTTTCCTGCACTTACTCCGAATACACACTTTTCGGGATTGAGACGTATGCCAAACTCCCGAAGTCTTTGGATGGTTTCGGCTAGGTCGGTGATATGATTACTAGGCATTTTGCACTTGACTATCATATCATCAACGCATACTTCCATGTTTCTCCCAATCTGAGAATCGAATACCTTATTCATCAGCCTTTGGTAGGTGGCCCCTACATTTTTTAGCCCGAAGGGCATCTTGATATAACATTAGGTACCTATCTCCATGATGAAGGCCATTTTTTCCTCATCTTCGGGGTTCATTCGGATTTGATGATATCTGCTAAAGGCATCAAGGAAGCTGAGAAGCTCATATTCGGCAGTTGCACCTACCAGCTGATCTATGGCTGGCAAAGGGTAAGAGTCCTTTGGGCAGGTGTCATTCAAATTTTGGAAATTGATGCACATTTGGAGTTGTTCACTCCCCTCTTTCATGGCAATAACCACGTTGCTGAGCCATTTGGGGTATTTTACTTCTCTTATTACCCGGGCCTCGACGAGGCGGTTGACTTCGGTTTAACAAAAGAATTCTTATGAGCCGATAGACTCCGTTTCTTCTGCCAAACTAGTATGGCGTTCGGTCGTACTCTAAGGCTGTGGTAGATTATGCTGGGGTCGACCCTAGGCATATCTTTCGGTGAGTAGGCAAAGAGATCTTGTTCATAAACAAGAAGGATACAAGCCTCTTTTTGTCATCCTCGGCCAATTTTTTTCCAATTCGCGTGTTTCGGCCAGGTATCAATTCTGCATCCTCTATTTCTATTTTTTCCAGGCTTTCGCTTTCCTCCTTTATTGTTTCTTCGCCCGTTATGATTGTTTTTTCCTTCACCGAAGTCTGTACTTGGATCTTTGCTGGGCTTTGTCTGGCTTTTGTAAAGACCTTTTTGACTTCGGTTTGATCAATGAAGATCTCTGCATCCCCGTCTTTGTTCGCGAAGGTGACTGTTAGGTACTTTACATTCAGGCGGATTTGGAGATTGCCTTGAGTCTGCCTTCCAAGGATAGCATTGTAAGCCGACGGCACATCGTTGACAATAAATTTTGTCATGACGGATGCGATCAACTCTTTCTGGCTATAGGGCGAGATCCCTTTCAGCATCAAAGGCAGGTCGACGCATCCAAGAACCGGAAGTTTTGAGGGTCCGACGCCAAGGTGGGGGAATGGACTATACTTAGATCGCCTCTTGGAATGCCTAACTTAGGCAGTAGAAGGGAAAAGATGACGTTGGTGTTTGAGCCGTCATCAAGGAGTACCCTTTTGATGTCCTAATTTCCTATCCTTGCCATGACAAGGAGTGGGTCATCGTGGGGGAACTTTATTGTGGACTCGTCTCTATGAATGAGCCTGCTTGGTGAGTTCCCGTACTCCATTACGAAGATTGTTTGGATATTCCAGTTGATGGTTGCAGATTCTTTCGAGGACTTCGATCCTGATGTCTGTCCGAGTCATACTCTTCATCGTCCCCTCTCCTTTGTTCTTCCTTTCTTCCTTTTCACGAAGGCATCCGTAAGTATCGGTGAAGTTGACCATGCTTGATCAGGGACTCGATATATTTCCTTAGCTGAAAACAACTCTCAGTGTCATGGCCATGATCTCGGTGAAATTGACAGAATTTCTTCATGTTCTTCTTGTTTTCCGAGGTCATGAACTTTGGCCTTGGAATTGTGGTACCTTGCCTTTCTAGCGCCATGAGGATGCTAGCTCTTGTAGTGTTTAAAGGAGTGAATGTCATCGGCCTTTTCCCCCTTTGCTTTCGGGGCCTTTCCCCCTCATTCTGATGTCGAGGCTGGTGACTGGGCCCTTCGGGGTGTGGGTGCTCTCCTTTAGGTCCTCCCATTCTAAGCTATTCGGTCGTCATGTGCTATTCGGCCCTTCTATAGAACTCCCCAAGAGTGTCTGGGGGATCTTTGGAAAACTCATAGAATAGCTGGGAGTCCCTCCAAAGTCTTCTGATCATCATGAGGATGCGAATTTCTAGCCGAAAATCGGGTACGCTCAGTGCTTCTCGGTTGAACCTTTCAACATAGTCGCGAATGGTCTCCCCACTTCGCTGGTCTATGTCGAACATTTGTACCAACATTTTGGCGGTTGGCCTACTGCCGATGAACTACTGGGTGAAGGCATTGGATAGCTCTTGGAAACTTAGCAAGCTTCTGTGAGCCAGAGAGTTATACCATGCCATTGCTGGATCGGAGAGTGTTACTTCAAAACACTTACAGAGAGTAGCATCATCTGCGCCATGGAGTACCATGCTTTGTTTATATTTTTTCAGGTGCGCCTGAGGGTCACTACGCCCATCGTAAGTTTCCAGGCGGGGTACCCTGAAATCACTGGGCATGGGCGCCTCCACCACCTCGCGCACAAAGGGTGACTCTTCTCCGGTGTAGGAGTCAAACAGCCTGGACCAGACTGGCTTTCGGGAGATCTGCCTCTCAACCTTCTCCAGTCTTCCCAGGATTTTCTCCATGAGGACAGCTGTGTTAACTTCTCCTTGCTGCCTGGTGTTCACCGCTAATGGTGAATTTCTTCTCCTCCTCGGGGAGTGACTTCCACGGTGAGGAGACCGAAACCTTGGGTAAGAGGATGCACTCCGTTGGCAAGAGACCCTAGTCTTTTTTTGGGCTCCCACCCTGGTGGGTCATGCCTTAATAGGTTCATTCTCTGTTGAAGATGCATCAAAGGAGTCCCTGCTCCCTGAACTTCGGTGGGTGGACCTTGAACTCCTCTCCCGACGAGCAGCCGGGGGGGAGGCCATTCGGACCAGAGGAGGTCGGGGCAACTTCTGATCGAGCTGCTGAGTCATTTCGGCGACGATGGATTGTTAGAAATCTCGTAAAAAGCCCATCATCACCGTTAGGGGACGGTCATCTTCCAGCACAAAAGCCTCTGCTACAGGCTGTGTGGCCGCCAGCTGAGCCTCGGGTGCAGAGAAGGACCTTGGAAGCCCTTTGTCCTTTCAGCGCCGAGTTTCTACGACGGCGACATGGGGGAGGTTTCCCACAGACGGCGCCATGTGATGCCCATCAGCATCTCTACTGTGTGTCATGATGAAGGTGGCAGGAACCTTCGCTGGTGGAGGGACGTCCAGAAAGAATATGCTCTGGCAGGATCACCTGGAAGACACAAAGAGTAAGGGTTAGGAGGTCCCCAGAATGTTTTTCCGGGGAGGAATCTCTGACTGCCAAGTCAGTATTTGGAGGTGAAGGATAGGCGAAGGGAGTAGAGAGTGCCTTGTGGAGAGAAAACCCCCTTTACTTGTGACGCGTCCCGAATATTTATAGGAGGTGGATAGAAGAAGATAATTTGCCACAAGCTGCCCAGATCATGACACGTGTTTGGCTGGATGCGCTTCGTACCTTTAGGGGGCTTTTGGCCGACCATAGGCCGTTCGGCCAAAAGTCTACACTGCTCTAGAATGGCGTGTCAGAGAGTGTCTGGGGGTTGCGTGTCGGGAGCTGTATGAGTACGGTGTGTCAGAGACTCCTGAACTGGCTAATCGTACATCCATGTGGCCTTTCTTGGCGACCAAGTTCCTATGAGGCCTAGGGGTACCCGGGGAGGTGAACGTCTTCGGAGGAAGGTCCTTTGTTTTATTCAAGACACCTTCGGATGGACTTTCCCAAGGTTAGGTTCAAGTCCTTAGGGTTGGTACTCTAGAGGATATGTTCCGAAGGTGGTCCAGAGAATGGCCGAAGGCGGGCTTGGACACGTGGAGCCGTTCCGAGGTTATCCCCAGGAGGAATGATGACCCTTTACGACCGAAGTTGGTCTGACATGTCCCCTGATAGTGGCATTTATCCTACTTGCCTGAGGGTGCTTGAGGGCTTCTCTTTACCGAGGTTTGATCGCCTGTTCTCAGTCAAAGGTGACGCGTTGGCCTAGGATGTCGTAAACGAGCGGGATCCTTCGGGGGCAATTGCCCTTCGGCTATCAGGTATCCACACGAGCCTTTTGGGATCACCATGCTTCCGCAACATCCCAGCAGATGCATTTCTCTTGTGCTTGCAGTGCTAACTTGCGTCCTCCAAGGAATTTCAAGAGAAGAATGCGGCTGTCTTTTTGGGAGGCTAGGGCAAGGCCGTGAATTTCTCACTAAAAGTTGGATTTATAGTGAGACTCAACTTCCATGCCTAATGGGTTTCAAAGCCCTAATCCAATTAGGCTTTAATTTTGGGCTTAATAATGGCTCAACCTTTGGGCCCATTATTAATACGAAATTATTATGAAATGATAACCCAAATAGTTAGCACTTGCCCTCTAATAATCCAAATAGCTCTATGTGTGTAACCCAATAGGCTCTTACCACATTGGCAATGATCATAAATCACATTTATGATCATAAGCAGTGCGTGGTGTCGAGCAACACATCATTACTACCCAAGTGACAAGATTGTCTGTGATTCAACTAAACCTTTATGATCATATATCAACTCATCCGAGCATGGCCATGCATTTTCTAAGTCTTACTCTACCAAGGGGCCCCAAGATATCACCCCGTTACATAGGAGGGACAAATCCCATCTTGATCATACAAATCCTTCCGCATGATATGTGATATACCCGATAACCTCCTTCAAGTTCACTCAGTTAGAAGCAACAATGGGAAGTATCAAAGTATGTGACTCACATGTAGGGAACCTTGATGACCTTAGGTCAAAGGACTACATATACCATGATCACTATGAGAATCACTTATGACACTCATATAATGATCCATGTAGCATTCTCATGGTGGGTTGGTCTAGTACACAAGTTCTCTAACTTATACCCATACGTAGATTACATATCTCATATTAGTCTCCACATCTACTAGTCATTATGTATTATTGTAACCCGCTCCACAATAATACTAGACCAGGGACATTTGAGAATATCATTATTCTAGGGTTAGAATTATGTTTATTACGTTACGTAGAAACAAACAACAAATGTAATTGCTAGATTAATGCCTTAATAAAATATCATGACTTAATGTGCAAAATACAATAATATTATGAATGGATTTTGAGCACAACACTATCAATCTCCCACTTGCACTAAAGCCAATCATCCACGTATCTAATATCGGTGGACCTAGAATGGCTATCATGCTTGTGCTGCATAAGGGGCTTTGTCAGCGAATCAGCAATGTTGCTGTCTGTTGAGGTCCTGCATATCCTCACATCACCCTGCTCGATGTTCTCCTTGATGAAATGGTAGCGTCAGAGTATGTGTTTGGATCGCTAGTGAGATCAAGGTTCCTTAGCTTGGGTGATTGCTCCATTGTTGTCACAATAGAGCTTTATCAATTTGGCAATGCTTGGAACCACTCCAAGTTCAGTGATGAACTTCTTGATCCAAACTGCCTCCTTCACAGCATCAGAGGTGGCAATGTACTCAACTTCTGTCATAGAGTTGGCTACTGTCTCTTGCTTTTAACTCTTCCAACTCACAACACCACCACCAGTACAAAACACATAACCGAGTTGCAATCTAAAATCATACTTATCGGATTGAAAGCTAGCATCAGTGTAACCCCGTACAATGAGCTCATCTTCACCTCCAAAGATGAAGAATACGTCCTTAGTCATTCGTAAGTACTTAAGGATGTTCTTAACAGCTGTCCAATGACTTTCACCATGGTTTGATTGGTACTTGCTCATCATGGCCAAGGCATACGAGACATCGGGACGAGTACATATCATGGCATACATGAGAGATCCAATTGCTGAGGCATATGGAATCTTACCCATGAGCCCTCTCTCCTCAGGTGTACTTAGACACTAAGATCTAGAAAGAGTTATACCATGTGACATGGGCAAGAATTTTTTCTTGGAATCTTGCATGCTAAACCTCTTTATCACCTTGTCAATGTATGTACTTTGACTTAGGCCTAGAAGTTTTCCAGATCTATCTCTATAGATCCTGATGCGTAACACATAGGCTATTTCACCCAAGTCCTTCATAGAGAAACATTTACCTAGCCAAATCTTTACAAACTGTAGCTTGGGAGTGTCATTCTTAATGAGTAGTATGTCATCTACATACCACACCAAGAAAACAATAGCGTTCCCACTAACCTTATTGTAGACACAAGGTTCATCTTCATTTTTGATAAAACCAAACTCTTTGATTACTTCATCAAAATGAAGATTCCAACTTCAAAAAGCTTGCTTCAGTCCATAAATGGACCTTTGCAACTTGCACACTTTATTGGCATTCTAAGAAGCGACAAAACCCTGAAGCTGTGTCTTGTACACATCCTTAAGAAACTTTCCATTTAGGAATGTAGTTTTGACATCCATTTGCCATATCTCATAATCATAGTGTGTAGCAATAGCCAACAAAATTTGGATGGATTCAAGCATGGCAACTAGTGAAAAAGTTTCATTATAGTCAATACCATGAATTTGCTTGAAACCTTTTGCAACCAATCGTCCCTTAAAGGTAATCACATTACCATCCATGTCAGTTTTCTTCTTGAAAACCCATTTGCACCCTATGGGTTTTATCCCTTCAGGTGGGTCAACCAAAGTCCATACTTGGTTTTCATACATGGATTTCATCTTGGATTTCATGGCCACTAGCCACTTCTTAAAGTCAGGCCCTGACATAGCTTGTTGGTAGGTTGTGGGCTCACCCTGATCCATGAGCATCACATCGCTAGTGTGAGTCATGATAAATCCATATCTCTCAGGCTTACACTGAATCCTACTAGACCTACGTGGGTTCTGTGATACAGGAACAGTCTCCTGAACCACAACATCTTGTGGTGTCTGTTTAGGTTCCATTTCAGGTTCGATGTCCCCTTGTTGTTCTTGAATTTCTTCAAGTTCTACTTTCATCCCATTGGTTCCTTTAGAGGTAAATTCTTTCCCTAGAAAGACACCAGTTCGAGCAACAAACACTTTTTGCTCAGAAGGATTGAAGATATAGTAACCCTTTGTTTATTTGGGATACCCAACAAAGAGGCATTTATGAGATTTGGGCCCTAGTTTGTTAGAGGATTGACATTTCACAAAAGTGTCACAGCCCCAAATCTTCATAGAAGACAAACTTGGATGCCTCCCACTTCATATCTCATATGGTGTCTTTTGAACCGATTTAGATGGAACTCGGTTTAGTGTAAAAGCAGCTGTCTCTAGAACATGTCCCCAAAAGGAGTTTGGAAGGTCAGCTTGACTCATCATAGATAGAACCATGTCTAACAAAGTTTGATTTCTCCTTTCAGATACACCATTCCATTGAGGTGTACCAGGTGGAGTGAGTTGTGATATTTGGATACTCTTCCTGAGTTGATTCTCTACTTCATTCATGAATTCTTTGAACTTTTCAAAGATTATGACTTGTGACTTATAAGATACACATAGCCATACATTTTGTAGTCATCAGTAAAGGTAATGAACTATTGGAAGCCTCCTCTAGCATGTGTAGACATAGGGCCACATATATGACTATGTATGAGTCCTAGTAAGTCATTAGCCCTTCCACTCTGCCCTGTAAATGGAGCTTTGGTCATCTTGCTCAACAAACATAACTCACATGACTCATATGATTCAAAATCAAATGAGTCCAAGAGTGTTAGGACCATCCTTCAGTGCTTGGCTTAGGCCAAGAAAAATTAGAAACATGCAACTAAATAAACATGAAGGACTTAATTAAAAATGTGAATAAGAGTGTATCTAGAAAACCAAAGAAGTTTGGGTCTAAATTTCACATGAAAAATCAAGACTATGTTGTCTTTGAACATACTACTAGTGATGTGAATACAAGATTACAAAACTATGTACCTTAAGTGTACTTAAATGGAAGACTATGTTGAGTATGGCAAGAAAAAAAGTTTGACGACTGCATTGCACATTTAAACTAGTGGCATAAGTGAAACTACAAGCCATAAGAGGATAAAATCAGCCATGCATTTTTGTGCGAGGGCTAGTGTGGAGTTAGGCCATTTTTTTATGGACTTTTGGTCCATGGCCGGTCATGATATATATTAAACAAAGGGATTTTGGCTAGTGGAGGCCTTATTATAATGGGTTTCTTGGTGGACTAAATTATTTGTTTAAGGGGGAAAAGACTTGTTTATTGTGTTGGTGGAAGGATTTGGATTTGTTTAATGAAGAAAAGAATGGAATGTTTGCCGGCCATCCTAGTACTCCATTAAGAAGTTTTGCCCATCATTCTTGGTTTAATGCATTTGTTAATGGGCATATGGCCAGAACATGCATGTTAAGTCCACCAATTCGGCCATTGTGTGTATATTTCTTGCATGGCCGAAACTTACATGCTCTTGAGTGTTCATGTGAGTTCTTGAGTGTTCTTGAGTGTTCTTCCTTGTTCTTGGCCGAAACTTGTAAAATCTTGTGAGTTCATGAGTGTTTCATGCTTGTTCTTGAGCATTCTTGGCCGAAAGCTTAAATACTCTTGGAGTTCATGGCCGAAACCTTGAAGTTGCATGGTGTTCATGAAGAGTGAAGCTTGGAGTGAAGAAATTAAAGCTTGTTCTTGAAGTTACATGTTGTTCTAGAAGGTGAAAGTGCAAAACAGAATTTTGGAGCTTTGTTCTTGAGGTAATAACTCAAGGTTTACGTGAATTCTTGGTATAATTTCCATGACCAAGTGTTTATGGTGACTAAGTGGAGACAAAATTATTGTTGAAACCTTGTTTTGGGAGATTGAAGCTTGGACCTTGAAGAACACAAGTTGGCCGAAAGTTTCACGTTTTTCTTGGTGAGTGTTTGACTAAAGCATCATTGTTAGTGAAGTTCCAAGCTTGGTCTTGAAGAGTGCAAGCATAATCAAAACCATTCAAGCTCAAATATTGAGGTAGGGTTCATGTTCTACTTGAATGCTTGGTAATATTTCCATGAACAAGTAGATAGCTAAGTGATGGTTACATAATGCTAGATGATCTTAGTAAGCTTGATGGGCAATAAGTGGAAATTTGGACATACATGGTTTGGTTAGCTAATCAATATAAAGGCAAGTGTTAGAGTTTATAGTGAGAATGGCCAACATACTATGTAACTCAGAGCTCTCGAGGAATGGGTGATACAAATGAGGAGGAGAAGTGGAAGTTAAAGCCTTAGAACACTTGCTAGTTGTTGGCCGAGAAGAACTTGTGGTTGTGTGTGTGAGTTGCTTGCTTGTTTGATTGTTTGTGTGTGCTAACCCATTTTATTTCATAGTTAGAGTCATATGTTGCATTGGCTATTTTATGCATATATTGTATCTTGGTGTTTTAGTGTTTTCTTTGCAAGAAATTCTAAAGAGCTATGGAGGTTAAGCATTGTGCTTAACCAAATTGACTCATAATGAGTTGTATTCACATGAATTTCTACTGAGTATAATTACTCACTGCCAATATTATTGTCTTTCAGGCAAAGGTATTGAGCTTGAGTAGTTGTGCTTAAGTTGCTTGGTTGAGTGTTAAGTAGTACTTAATTTTCAAGGTATGTGTGCCAATTCATCCTTGGCTTGAAATTATACACATATATATCCAAGTCTTATGTTGGCCGAAACTTATGGCTTAAGTTTTGCAGGAATTTAGGTGTGGGACTTGTGCTAGGAGGTTGTTGGATGTAAGGACTTTGGCATTAGAGTTTGTGTATGTTTTTATGGCCATTAGTTTCGTCATTTGGATGTGTATCTATGTTGCCTTTGTATTGCTCATTTGAGACACTTTGGGTAGTTCTTGAACCTTAGGATGTGAGACATGGTTCTGTGTAACTTTTGGACACTTTTGGACTTGGATGACTTGGGCTTTGATGGACTCATGTTGGTTACTTGTTTGCCAAGTAGCATTGGCTTTTGTGAGCATGTTTATGTCATTTGTTATTGAACCTCTTGTGTACTAATCTTGGCGAATTGCTCATGGATATGTGATTGTGTTTTCAAACATGAAAATGAGATATGGGCTTCTTTGTTGCCATGCATTAATTAGTACACTTGATATGCACACAACCTAGACACATAATGGATTATGTGCATGCCTTGCTCATATTGCAAGTTACTGGGTTGGGCTTGCCTTATGTTGCAAGTTAATGAAATAAAACTTCCTAAAAACCTCCTGGGCCACCTCCCAGGCCCATAACAAATTAAAGGAAGCCTAATAACCTACCTAAAGAAAGTTGGCCTAAAACAAGTTTAGTTAAAACACTTAGGAACTTAAATGTTTCATAACTTTCTGCGTAGTGGTTGGTGGGTGGCACTGAGTGTGCATGGGCTGGGGCCTGTGTGGGGTGTGACAAAGAGTCCATCCTTATGGAGCTTGGATATGTAGGTCTCGTTTATATGGCCCAAGCGACAGTGCTAGAGATAGGTCGGGTTTGAATCATGCAATCTGACCTTCTTGGTATTCACATTATAGATTGAATTTTGAGTTCTAGAACATACAACCCATTGCTAAGTTTAGCACTACCATAAAGATTCCATTCAAATAAATAGAACAACATTTGTCCTTTATTATAAATGAAAAACCTTTATTGTCCAAGTAAGAAGCAGAAATCAAATTTCTACTAATAGTAGGCACAAAGTAGCAGTTGTCTAATTCTAAAACTAATCTGCTAGGTAAAGTAAGAACATAAGTCTCTACGGCTAAGGCAGCAACCCTTGCTCTATTTCCAACATGTAGGTCCATTTCACCTTCCCTTCTCCTTAGCAAGTTCTTCAAGATAGAGCTTGTAGTTGCACTTTCAGTGTCTAGGTTACCTATAATGGAAGCACTTCCCTTCCTTTTCTTTAGCTTTATTCTTCTTCTTGTTACTTTTCCCTTTCCTTTGCCTTTTTGAACCATCAAAATGGGCTTAGCCTTCTTAAGGTTTTGTTCAGTAGTTCTCAACATGTTGAGCAATTCAGGGATGGACTTGTCAAGGTCATTCATCTTTTAGTTCATGATGAACATACTGTAGCTTTCAGGCAACAATTTCAAGACTACATCAACAACCAACTCTTTCTGAAGAGCAAATCCCAAACTCTCAAGATTCTCAATGTACCCAATCATCTTGAGCATATGAGGAACCACGGGACTTCCTTCAGACATTTTATACTGAAACAATGCCTTAGAGGTCTCAAACCTCTCATGCCTAACTTGCTAGTGGAAGAGCTTTTTCAGATGTTCGATCATATCAAACGCCCCCATGTTTTCATGTTGCTTCTGAAGCTCAAATTCCATGGTAATAAGCATGAGCCAAGCAACATCCAAAGCATCGTCGGAATGCCTCTTGTGAGCATCCCTTTCAACTTTTGGAGTAGTGGTAGTGGGCTCATTCGAAATGGGCTATTCTAGGACATAAGCCTTTCTCTTTTGCTTCAGAACTATCCTCAAGTTTCAGTACCATTTGAGAAACTTAGTCCCATTCAGTTTTTCCTTCTTAAGGATCGATCGTAACCAAAGTGTTGATGTGTTTTGTTCCATGGTTATCTACAACAATAAATACATAGTGTAAGAGTCATGTATTTTAGTTCATTTAACAAGGACTTTTATTAAATGATACTCCCACTATTTTCCTCAAAATAATAACCCTCGATGTTATTTTGGAACACCTCGGCACTAAGGTATTCTAGTGGGCCAAGATCCATTTCTCACAACAACTTGAGTCAGCTTTGACTTTTCTCTCAAGTTATAGTTATTTAGGTAGGCAACTCCTTGCCAATAGCATCTCATGCAGCTCTTGGATAGTTGGGTGAACAACACTTGTCCAAATTCATCTTATGAACTTAAGCCCAACCCTATGCCTCTAAGTCCCCAATCCTGTTAGGATGACTTAGTTAGGTTGGACCCAAAGTTAGCAATTTGGATATCACTATTATCCCATCGTGCCTTACCAAAATGAACATAGGTGGTTTGCTTTGGCAAACCCACCGAATGTTGATTAAAGTCTTGACAAGTGCCAACATTTGGAAGGCATCACATTTAATGACTTAATATTTGTTTGAGGGAATTTTCTCTTGATCTCACCAATTTGTTATCTCTGGTTGTCTTAGACATGCATCACATGCAAATATAAGACATGCATCTCATGCTAACAAGAAAATAAATGTCACATGGTTATAGCCCAAACTATGCGATATTCTCAAGCCAATGAGAATATCATAAAAGCCTAAGAAAAGAAAAGGGTCTTCACAAACTCCTTCTCCTCCTGTCTTGGTTGCTCTTTTGTTCTTACCTCATTGGACATACCATATTGGACGATCCCATAATGTACCATTACATCAATTATAGAAACCTCAAGGTACATTCGAGGGGAGTAAGGTGAAAAAGGAATGTACAATAAGAGTAAAAAGAAAAGGCGTGACTCGCAAGCCGTATTTACCAGTACAACCAATCAACGGCTATAACCATGCACCATGCTTCAAACACCAATTAGCATAACATGTCAAATCTCATTCAACAAAAATACATGCCAATTAATGCGCGTTGATTCCCTAGATTTTATTAATGTGGTGCTTCGCATATGGCGGTCCCGCTGGCTGGTCAGTGGGTGGTGGTCCCTAGAGACCTCCATTCGAGCCACCAAAAGTACTCTACTTTTGGTGCCCAAATAGCCCGAATCTGAACCATGCTAGGGTTTTGCAACCATTGCAAGAGTCCTAATCCATATAGGTATCAAATACCAATCAATTTTGGGTTAACCTCATTAACCAACTTGTGTCATTTCTACATATATCTCATATATTCATTACGACTTCCAGTTTTATGCATCATGAATCAATCTAATTCATTATGGCCAAAAGGAAATGAACACACAATATCATGTAATTCAACATTCAATCCTAATTTAGGTTTACACCAGTAGTTCTTATACCACTATAGGCTTTCAGGAGCCAAACAAGCGTAGTGAAATTTAACTAAAACCCTCTAGGATACAAGTGAAAAAGGGTAAAGTCGATGTTCAAAAATTTTCATACCTAATTTCGGTTGAGATCTCTCACCCAACCATAGGGTTAAATCATAAAACCTAAACAGTTGATGTGTTCAAGCTTTCTATGGTATCCACCTGAGCTTCTCGGGATCACCACACTTCCACCACGTCCCGGCAGATGCGTTTCTCTTGCACTCGCAATGCTAGCTTGTGTCCTCCTAGGAATTGCAACAAAAGAGTGCGAATGTCCTTTTTGGGAAGCTAGTGCTAGGCTACGAATTTCTCAATAAAAGTTGTATTTATAGTGAGACTCAACTTCCAGGCCTAATGGGTTTCAAAGCCCTAATCCAATTAAGCTTTAATTTTGGGCTTAATAATCACTCAACTTTTGGGCCAATTATTAACATGAAATTATCTTGAAACCATAAACCAAATAATTAGCCCATACACTCTAATAATCCAAATAGCCCTATGTGTGCGACCCAATATGCTCTTACCACATTGACAATGCTCATAAATCACATTTATGGTTATAAGCAATGAGCAGTGTCTAGCAACACATCATTACTGCCCAAGTGACTAGATTGTTGGTGATTCGACTAAATCTTTATGATCATTACCCATATATGCCACTGTCCCTTTGTCCAAGATATCAAGACTAGGCACAAGTTATGGAATATGTCACTCTTGTATAGCCCAATCTTTGGTTTCTTGATTACCAAGTAGACTAACATAAATTGATGACATTGATATCGCGTATCAACTCACTCGAGCATGGCCTTGCATTTTCTAAGTCTCACAATATTAAGGGGCCCGAAGATATCACTCCCATTACATAGGAGGGACAAATCCAATCTTGATCATACAAATCCCTCTGCATGATATGTGACATACGCAATGACCTCCTTCAAGTTCACTAAGTTACGAGCAACAAAGGTAAGTATCAAAGTATGTGACTTACATGTAGAGAACCCTGATGACCTTAGGTCAAAGGACTACATATACCATGATTGCTATGAGAATCACTTATGACACTCATATAATGATCCATGTAGCGTTCTCACGGTGGGTCAGTTCAGTACACAAGTTCTCTAACTTGTACCCATATGTAGACTACATATCTCATATTAGTCATCATATATGCTAGTCGTTATGTGTTATTGTAACCCGCTCCACAATAATACTAGAGCAAGGACATTTGATAATATCATTATTCTAGGGTTACAATTATGTTTATTACATTACCCAAAAACAAAAGAACAAACGTAATCATTGGATTAATGCCTTAATAAAATATCATGACTCAATGTGCAAAATACAATCATCTCATGATTGGCTTTTGGGTACAACACTAACATAGAGATCCAAGATTTACAGCTCGATTTTTGAGTGTTTTTTATAAAGCACTAGGAACCAAAATCCACCTAAGCACTACATATCATCCTCGAATAGATGGGCAATCTGAAAGGGTAATACAGATACTGGAAGACATGCTCAGGAGTTGTGTGTTGGATTTCAAAGGTGAGTGGGACCAACACTTGCCATTAGTGGAATTCTCATATAAAAATAGTTACCAAAGCACCATTGGCATGGCACCTTATGAAGCATTATAAGGAAGAAGGTGCATGAGACCCCACTGTTGGGTGGAAGCCTCAGATAGGCTAGAGTTGGGTCTCAAAATTATTGAGGAAAGTAGTGCCAAGATTAAGAAGATTCAAGAAAGATTAAAGGCAGCTAATGAAAGAACTACAGCCCATGTGAATAAAAGAAGGATAGACATGGAGTTTGAGATTGGTGACAACGTTTGGCTAAAATTTGCATCAACTAAAGGCACTATCAGATTTGGCAGAAAATCCAAGTTAGCTCCAAGATACATAGGTCCTCATGATATCTTGGACAGAGTTGACAAGGTAGCATACAGGTTAGCTCTACTATTGAGCATGTCAATTCTTCATAATGTATTCCACATCAGTATGCTTAGGAGGTGTCTATTGAGCACAAATCATGCTATTGCAGTGGAAAACATACAGTTGGAACCTAACTTAACATATGAAGAGAAACCTATATCTATCTTAGCCAAGGATACCAAAAAGTTAAAGAACAAGCTTATTCCCATGGTCAAAGTTCAATGGTCACACCACTCTAAAATAGAGGCGACCTGGGAAACTGAGAAAGAAATGCAAGAGAGATATCTAGAAGAGTATTTCAAGCTAAAGGCAATTTTGAAGGACCAAAATTTTTAAGGGCGGGAGAATGTTACCACCTTCACAAAGTGAGAAAATTACAGCATAAGGACTTGAACTTGTATGCTTTAATTTTCACCATAGTGTATGAATTGTGAAGTGTAAAGTATTCAACATACACTCCCCTAAGCGGCACAAACAATGATAGTTTGGTCCTTAAGAAAGAGTTGGCATATTTTCTAATTTTCAAGTAACCTATGGACTAAATTGTAAGGTCACAAAAGTGGGGTACTCAAGTGCACAAATTTCCAAAGATGACTATGGAAAGGACATGGATGGAATTAAGGATAATTTTAGGGACCAAAGTGCTTAAGAAGGCAAAGTTGATTATTTATGGCATAATACCAACTAAGGATCCAAGTGTCCATCTTTTTGTCTAAAGGTTATAATGACCTTTCAAGGTTAAAGATGGTAAAAAAATGTCATTTTCCCAGCCAAAATAGTTGGATATAATTAGTCCAAGTGTTGGCCAAAGTTTCAAAAATTTGCATATGTGCCACCAATGTGAAAATGATGTATAAATGAAAAAAAATCTTCATTCTCTTGCCATTTTCTCTAAATTTCATCCCTCAGCAGCCAAGGGTTCTTCCTTAACCTCTACCACCACCCTCCATAGCCACCATACCTTAAGAAAGCAAGAGCAAGTAAGAGAAAGCAAAGAAAACATCAAATAGTGCAAGAAAACAAATTTTCGGTTCGATTAAGGTGCATCAAATTTCCAGCAAAAGGTAAGGTTTTTCTAAAGTTCCTTGGATTCTTTAATGTATTTTGAAACATCCATGAAGCTAATACCATTCTTGGAAGAGAGCAAAAAGCTCAAGGAAGCAAGTATGGGTTAAGGGGAATGAAGGATGGCAAGGTTTCGGCCTTAGTGTTTCCATGCTAAAGTTGGCAGCAAGAAATAAGAGTTTCTAGAGCCCAAGTTACTACTAACTAAGACCTAAAAGGCTCCTAAGACCAAGAAAAAGCTTGAGGATGGCTGCCATAGTGTTACTAAAGTGATATATTATTGTTTTGTTGAATGATTATAGACTAACCCTAATGTGTTATTGCTACCAGCATTACATGTGTTTGTTGCTGTGTTTGTCATTGCATATGGTTGCCATATTTGTGTGTATGTGTTGCTTTTGTATGTTTTTATGTCTTTGGATTTTAGGTGGTACGTTGCTATGGAAGACTTTACATTGAAAGCCCTTACTAAGTTATTTACAAAGAGCTTACCCCCCTCTTTGTCCATTTTCAGGTCAAGCTAAAAGATCACGTTCAAAATAACCTTTGTAGTTTGAGTTTTGCCATGAATTTTTAGGTACTTAAAGATCAACATGTCTAGTTATGATCTGGATAGTTTGGTGTTTTTAGGAGCACATTTGGTATTTTTAGTATCATGCTTATGGTGGTATGCAACAGCTGTCCAACATCCCATTTCTGGAGTCCATGGTATCTAAGGTACTCCTCTAACTTTGGGTGTGTATTTAGTTGAGTTAAGACCATTATGTAGTGCATGTATGCATGTACATGTAGTGTAAGACCATTATGTAGTGCATGTATGCATGTACATGTAGTGTATGTAAAATGAGACAAGAATGTGAACAGTTGAGTAATATTTTGGCTATGTATGTGATGTGGTGCAAAGCTGCCTAAGTGTCAATGATAGGCTGCTTACTTGTAAATTCTATCTTGACCACATAAAGTTGCTAGATGCAAGAGCATGTAGTTCCTATGTCTATTGGACATGTATGGGATCACTTTGGAGGGCTTTCCCCTTGTGAGTGAAGTGTTTGCATACTTATGAAATTTTGTATGGGCAAAATGGTCATAAAGTGACCATAATTTTGACTCTGCACTCAAAATGATGTATCTCCCTGTGTAGGATGAATCTTGATAGGAAATTTTGACCACACCTAGAGCACATCTAGAGTTTGAACTTCAATATATAATTTCTGAATTTGGAGCCCTGTAGCCAAAGATATGATGTTGCAAAGTTGGCTAAGTTACTGTTCATTTGGTCAGAACTTTGTAACCAACTTAAAAATTCCATAACTTGGTCCATAGGTGGGCTATTGATGTAAGCAAAAATTCCTCAGTTTGCTCTAAGCCTTTACTTGATAATGGAGTAAAGAAAACAAGGTATTATATGGCTAGAATGATAAAGTTTTTGAGTGGAAGTTACAGGTGCAATGGCTGGATACTAAAACTTAACAAGATTGCCTAATGTGTGGTAGGCAAGATTAAGACTTCTGCTAGTGTTTTCTTTCTTTGCTGCCATGGTGTGCATCAAATGTGAATATATGTGTGATAGTTAGACCAATATGCATGTGATTATATAGTGCGCAAAAGGGCCACTTGGGTGTGCACACTAAGGGTAGTGTTCTAATGGCCTACAGAACATTACCAATCCTGGGAGTCTAAATGCACAATTTTGGCACCATAATTAGACTACCCTAGAGTGGGTAACAAGTACCCTAAGTAGGCCACCGTGCTTGGCAAGAAGATCCACTAAGATTAAATAACACTCATGGACAATGTGATAAGAGAAAGCAAAGAAAGTGGCAAGCAAAGCTTGCTAAGGTAGGAACAAAGTTAATACAAAGAAGCAAAGACTGGGTTAAGTATAGGTTCTCACCATACAAACTTTTCTAGTGGGCATCAGCTAAGACCTCATAACATATCAAACTTGTGTTAAGTGGTATATATATGTGTTATGTACTCGTCCTAAGATTTTTTTTTCTATTTAAGGAATCTCTTATTGAAAATCACCATATTCTCAATCTCTTACTTCATGCTGTGCAGTTACAATTACTTGGGAGTAACACTAAGAAGTTGTTAGGTGTTAAGTTTTGGTTTGTTGCAAGTATAACCATATTGAATTCCCCAATTAGTCATCATTATGTAGTCACTACGTTGATCTATGGCCTTAATTGTTAGTTGTTAATAAGGAGCTCAAGGAAAACAAGGAGTTTTTCAACGCATAAGAAGTTAACTTAGGTGGGAGCTAGACTTTATGATCTCAAATATCTTAAAAGTTAGACACTTAAACGTACTAAGTTTAAATCTATTGTAATGGTTAGTGTGTGAGGACTTATAAGTGTGTAATGCGCACATAGGTTGCTCTTAGATTTAAAATAAGGTTATTTATTGTACGTAAAATCATTTCTCAAAGACTAAGATATTTAATTGTTTTATTGACTTTAATTTTGGTTTTAATGTTTTTATGAATGCTCAAGGTACTATTAAATGGTTTTTGAATGTCTTCTATTACTTCAAATCAAAGTTAAGCATGCATTCATTACATTCTAGGCTAATGAACTAGTCACATGAATGTTTTAAAGAATTGTTACTAATTATTAGGCAATTGAAACTAAGTGTATATCCCAATTAAATAACAGAGATCTTGGGCAACACCCCTAGTAGTGGACTAGACCAAGCTCAAAAGTCTTGCAAGAGTTTTACTAGGGACTATGTGTCTAGGATCAAACATGAAGTCCTTGTTCAAAATATAGTGAGTTGTTTTTCTGTTGTTTTGAGTGTAGGTGGTAAGTATGGTCATTTTTTATTATTGCTCTTGTTACGAACTGTAAGGTTTTGGAGCCAAAAAAGTGTAGTAGAAAGTAACCGAAACCCTCTAGGATCCAAGTGAAACGGAGTAAATCGGGTGTTAAAAATTTTGTACCTTGTTTGCTGAGATCGTTCACCCAACTAATGAGCCGAATCACAAGGAGTTGAAAAGTTGATGTGTTCAAGCTCTCTATGGTATCCACACAAGCCTCCTGGATCACCACGGCTCCACCACGCCCCAACAGATGCATTACCCTTGTGCTGGCAGTACTAGCTAGCGTCCTCCAAGGAAAGGCAAAAAGAGAGTGTGGCTAGAACATTTTAGAAACCTTCTAATTTTGTCATTCTTGGGAGGCTAGGGTTAGGGTACAAAAATCCTTACTATATGATGTGTACGTAGTGAGGCTTAACTTCCAAGCCTAATGGGTTTCAAAACCCTAATCCAGTTAGGTTCAATTTTTGGTTGAATAATGGTTTAGCCTTTGGGCCAGTTATTAATCCAAAATTATGGTGAAGCCAAAGCCAAACAACTAGGCCCGTGCACTCAAATAATCCAATTGGCTCTAAGTGTGCCCAGCAACACATCATTGCCACCAAAGTTATAAGATAGTCAGTGATTCGACTAAAGCTGTATGATCATTATTCATATATGTCATTGTCCCTTTGTCCAAGATATCAACATTGAGCATGAGACATGGATTGTATCACTCTCGTTCAGCCTAATCTAACGTTTGTTGATTACCGAGTAAACTAATTAAAACTAATCATGTTGATATTTCATATCAACTCATATGAGCAATGCCTTAATTTTTCTCAGTCTTACTCAATCAAGGGGCCCAAAGATATCACTGCCATTACATAGAAGAGACAAATCCCATTTTGATCATATAAAACCCTTTATTTGATATGTGACATACCCAATGACTGTTAGTGTTGTGCCTAAAAGGCCAATCATGAGATGATTGTATTTTTGCACATTGAATCACGATATTTTAGTAAGCCATTAATCCAGTAATTATGTTTGTTGTTTTGTTTCTGCGTAACTTAACAAACATAATTGTAACCCTAGAATAATGATATTCTCAAATGTCCCTAGTCTAGTATTATTGTGGAGCGGGTTGCAATAATACGTAACGACTAGCATATGTGGAGACTAATATGAGATATGCAGTCTGCATATAGGTATAAGTTGGAGAACTTATGTACTGGACCGACCCACCATGAGAACACTACATGGATCGTTATATGAGTGTCATAAGTGATTCGCATAGTGATCATGGTATATGTAGTCTTTCGACCTAAGATCATCAAGGTTCCCTACATGTGAGTCACATACTTTGATACTTTCCTTTGTTGCTCGTAACTGAGTGAACTTGAAGGAGGTCATTGGGTATGTCACATATCATGTGGAGGGATTTGTATGATCAAGATGGGATTTGTCCCTCCTATGTAACGGGAGTGATATCTTCGGGCCCCTTGATAGAGTAAGACTTAGAAAAATGCATGGCCATGCTCGGATGAGTTGATATATGATATCAATGTAATTAGTTTAAGTTACTCTACTCGGTAATCAAGAAACCAAAGATTGGGCTATACGAGAGTGACACATTCAATGTCTCATGCTTAGTCTTGATATCATGGACAAAGGGACAATGGCATATATTGGTGATGATCATAAAGGTTTAGTCGAATCATCGACAATCTTGTCACTTGGGTAGCAATGATGTGTTGCTAGACACCGCTCATTGCTTATGATCATAAATGTGATTTATGATCATTGCCAACATGGTAAGAGCCTATTGGGTCACACAGATAGGGCTATTTGGATCATTAGAATGGATGGGCTAATAATTTGGGTTTTGGTTTCACAATAATTTCGTATTAATAATGGCCCCAATAGTTGAGCCATTATTAAGCCTGAAATTAAAGCCTAATTGGATTAGGGCTCTGAAACCCATTAGGCCTGGAAGTTGAGTCTCATTATAAATACAACTTCTAGTGAGAAATTCATAGGTGTCCTTTCCTGAGCCTCCCAAAAGGACTGCTGCACTCTTCTCTTGTAATTCCTTGGAGGACGCAAGTTAGCACTGTGAGCACAAGAGAAACGTATCTGCCGGGACGCGGTGGAAGCGTGGTGATCCTGAGAGGCTCGTGTGGATACCATAGAGAGCTTGAACACGTCAACTATTCAAGTTTTGTGGTTCGACTCTACAGTTGAGTGAGAGATCTCAACCAAAAATTAGGTATGAAAATTTTCGAACACCCAGTTTAGCCTGTTTCACTTGGATCCTGGAGGGTTTCGGTTAAATTCCGCTGCGCTGTTTGGCTCCTAAAACCCAACAATGACCACCTTCAAGTTCACTCAGTTATGAGCAACAAATGGAAGTATCAAAGTGTGTGAGTCACACTTAGGGAACCTTGATGACCTTAGGTCAAAGGATTACATATACCATGATCATTACAATCCATGTTGTGTTCTCATCATGGGTCAGTCCAATACACAAGTTCTCTAACTTGTTCCTATATGTAGACTATAAATCTAATATTAGTCTCCATATATGATAGTCTTTATGTATTATTGCAACCCACTCTGCAATAATACTACACCAGGGACATTTAAAAATATCATTATTCTTGGGTTATATTAGGTTTGATTATTTTACACAGAAACAAACAATAGACAAAATTATTGGAATGATGCCGCAATAAAATATCATAACTCAAAGTGACAAATGCAATCATCTCATGAATGGCCTTGGGCACGACACTAACATGAACTACCTAGAGATTTCTTCCAGTTTTGGTTGTAGGGACATTAGTGAGAATAAGAATACGAGTTACTATGGATCTTAGTGAGGAATCCAAGTGATCCTATGAAGGGTGAGTAACCATAAGATGGGTAAGGCCTTAAGATGGGCAAGTTGAGTGAAGGTTTTAAGTGGCTTAAAAGCCCCAAGAGTTGGGAAAGCAACTAATAGCCGAACGGCTCTCGCTGACAGGACCTTCGAAATTGGTCTACCTGATACCACCGTCGGGAAACTACATGACCAACCTCAGAATATAGCTCAAAACCACCCTAGATACTGACATAGCAGGCCTTGGAAAAAGGTGAATCACCACCCACAGGTATCAACCTAGCCAACCTCGGAAACAGAAGTATACCAACTTCAGTAGGAGAAATGCCTGTCGAACATGATTTGTGCCTCCAATAGGCTTCCTCGAACCAACTTTGGAGAAGATGCTATTTTGAAGGGGTTCTCAAGTCCCTGAGGGGTTGTGAGGGAAAACAACATACGTACAGTTGATACGACCATTGACAAGGAACATCCACATGACCTAAACCTCCTGCCTAGGCCTAACCACCCCTGAACACCTTAGCACAGCTCTCCTTAAGGTACGGACCCAATGCGAGCAGATCTAGCTAACCACATGTCCTAATCTCCTTGACTAGGGAAAATGGCATTCTCCTTAAGAGCCTACTATAAATACCTGGGAAGCTCCTAGGTAAAAGGACATGAGAGCCCCCATTTTCTACATATTATTATCAGCAACCTCTCTCTTGCACACTAACTTGGGCATTGAAGGGCCCTTCCCAGAAAAACACTCCAAGGAACCTCTAACCCTCATTCTTCAAGTGTTGTAGACTTCACTTAGGCGAAGCATCTCTGAAGCTCCAACATGTCCTACATCAAAGATGTCCTTAAGCATCATTTGGCACCATCTGTGGGAAGTCATTCCCAGGTCACCATCATAGAGGCTCAAGATTCCAAGGACAAGGGTATTCCGATGTCCCAATATGCACCTAAGCCTCTAGCGACAAATGATCAAGCACCCCTGAATCCTTCCATGTTGGAGGACAAGTGTTCTCAGACTGTCACTATGGGCTTCTTATGTGATTTTCAGTGCTCTATAGTAGCTAAAAATGACATAGTAGCTCAAGCAATGATGGTCATATGCACGTTTGCATGCAAGGGCCTCATCCCTAGAGGTTCATTCGTAGAGGGGATGTTGCTCATCTCACCGGAGTTCACCTAATTGATGCTCCCATGAGGAGTCTTCAATGAAGAACCCATCGCCTCATGTACAATACTCGGTGCAGTCCAGTTCAAAGGGACCAAGGTCCCCCCAGTGTTATAGTCCTTTTCCTCAAGATAAGACCTTGTCTCTTCACCGTTGAATTTACCTACTGAGAAGAAGACGTCATTCTTCCTTGCCACAGGTTCCCTGAGAAGGGCTAGAAGATAGTACCACTGTTTTGATCGAAAAAATCTAGGAGAGCTTGGACAAGGTTGAGAGACAAATCTCCTGAAAACCCGTTTGGTCAAGGTTATCTGAGACCTTCACCAGAGATGAGTCCCCCTTCATCTAGGCGGTAGTGGAAGTGCCAATTCCCAATGATTTTTGGGTACCTCACTGGGAGATCTATGATGGGTGAAGCAAGCTTCAAGCTCACCTAACCAAGTATAAGTAAATTATGGTGCTCCATGATTTTGATGATGCCACCCTTTACAAATGTTTCAGAGTCACTCTTTCTGGGCCAGCAACCACGTGGTACAACTCCTTAACACTCGAAACCATCATGGGTCTCCAAGAGTTGTCCCCTGCCGTCCCCAGTAGTTCATAGGGAGCAGGGCGATGGTAAAGATGCCCAACCAAATGTTTGACAGCCTAGAAGAATGGGGAAAGCATTCGGGACTTTGTGTAGAGGACTAACTGAGACACCCTCAGTGTTCCTGACTTTTTTCTGAAGATCGAGATCCTCGCAATGATCCAAGGTCTCATAAGGGACTCTTAGCACTTCTACAAGTTTTCCAAGGACCCCTAGGAAGCCCGAGCAGAGTTCTACAGTAGAGCTGAGCAGCACATGACCACTGAAGTGCTAATGATGGGAGGGTAGAAGACGATACATCAATACTCCGAAGGTCATGGTCACCAACCTCGGTTCCATAGTGACTAATCGTGGAAAACCAGAAGTAAGAGACCAATGACATGCACCCTCTTAAACACCACAGAAGGCAAATATTTTGATGGCCTTGGAAAGATAGGGAACATCGATACAACGACCGAAGCCCATGACTTTGGAAAACAAGAAGAACATGTAGAAATATTGCCAATTCCATTAAGACCATGGTCATCACATAAAAGATTGTTTCCAATTGAGGAAATACATTGAGTCCCTCATTAAACAAGGTCAACTTCAAAAGTATCTAAGGATAACCTCTACTAAGTTAAAGTGAAAAAGAGAGGATGACCAGAAAGGAGATGACGATGAGTATTAAGGGCTATTACCCTTCAAACTCCTATGCTCTGATGAGCACCACCCTCGGTAAAGATGAGCATCACCCTCGAGGAATAAAAGGACTGACCTCGGGAACATGGTACACTACCACCCTCGGTAAGATGGCCTGACCAACTCCGAGAAAAGTAGACTCACCATCCTTGGTAAGAGAAAACATCCTCTGAAAGGAATCCTCTCTGCCGATGGGCCTTTCGAATGACTGGGGCAACCTCGGCAAGAAGTTCTCATATCCTGAAGAGGTCTTTTTCACCGAAGGGGTCTTGTGGACATGACAAAAACAGTTAAGAACCCTTTGACATAGGGACCTCGCACACGCCCCTGACACACAGGCCTACCACGGCCTTGACTTCTGGCCAAAACGTCCTATGGCCAGCTGGAGATCCCCATCCTTGAAGATACGGACCGCATCTGGCCGAACACGTGTCATGATCTGAGTGGGCTGTGTCAAATAGACTTCTCCCAATGCTCTCCTACAAATACTTGGGGAATGACCTTGGTAAGGACACAAGGTGAACTATTAGGAAAATTATGCTCTTTACTCTCCAGTCATTACTCCTTACGTGCTGAATACTAATTTGGGCGTCGGAGGCTCCTTTCTTGGAAACACACTCCGGGGACCTCCTAACCCCTATTCTTTTTTGCGTTTAAGGCAATCTCACACCGAAAATCTCCTCTACCAGCATCTCCATACCGGAAGTCCCTCTCAGGCCAACCATGTCATACAACAAAGATGCTGCCAGGCATCATTGGGCACCGTCTATGGGAAATCACCCCCAGGTTGCCATCATTGAAACACGACATTCTAAGGACAAGAGGCTCCCGAAGTCCCCGTCCACGGCAAAAACTAAATCGGCGACCAAACAACCCACCACAGTGACTTCCTTGCCTAAGGACAAACGTCCTCTAACGATCATGATGAGCTTCCTACATGATTTTCAACACCTTCTTGTGGCTGAAATGATGAAATAGTTGGACCAAAGGTGGTCAAAACCACCTTCGGGCCGAAGGGCGTCCTCACCAACTCCCCGTCGGGAGAGAAGCCCGAAGTCCACTCACTAGAGCTCAGGGAGTAGGGACTTTTGTGACGAGTCCTCAATGGAGGACGTACCCCCTATAGGCCGACATTCTGGGGAAATGAGGTCCAAAGGAGCTAGGACTTCCCATTGACAAAGTTCATCACCGAAGGAAAGATCACGATCCCCCCGTCACTGAAGTTACTCCCCGAAAAAGTGGCTTTGTTCTCTGTTGTCGGAGGCCTCCAGGTAGCAAGAAGAGCCCAGCACCACCATCCTTATGGAGAAGATCCTAGAAAGGTTGGAAAAAGTGGAAAGGCAAATGGCTCGGAAGCCTATCTGGTCAAGGTTGTTGGAGACCTTCGTGGGAGAAGAGTCACCTTTTATCCAAGCAATAGTTGAGGCACTTATGCTGAGTGACTTCTAGGTGCCACGCTTGGAGATGGACAATGGATTTAGTGACCCCCAAGCCTACCTCACGAAGTACAGACATAGCATTGTGCTACACGACGCTGATGATGCCACTTTCTGCAAATGCTTTGAGGTCACCCTCTCAAGGCTGGCGACTGCCTGGTACAACTCCCTGGCCCCCAAAACCATAATGGGTTTCAAGGAGTTATCCACCGCCTTCACTCAGCAGTTCATCAGGAGCAGGCCGATAGTGAAGATGCGCGTCCAAATGTTTGACACAGCCCAAACGAATGGGGAGACCATTCGAGACTATGTCAAAAGGTTCAACCATGAGGCTCTAAGTGTGCCGGACTTCCGTCCCAAAATCCATATCCTGCAATGATAAGGGGAATTCAGAGAGACTCACAACTCTTCTATGAGTTCTCTAAGGATCCCTCGGACACCCTAGGAGAATTCTGCCGACGGGCTGAGTAGTATATGATGGCCGAAGAGCTGAGGATGGGAGGACCGAAGTCTGATCACCATCAGCCCGAAGGTCAGAGTCACCTGCCTTGGTATTCAGCCGAGGGCGGGGGAAGACCCCGGAAGTAGAAGGGGAAAAAACCCATGTCATTCACTCCCCTGAACACCTTTAAAAGAAACATACTATTGGCCATGGAAAGGCAAGGCAATTCAATCCAGCGTCCGAAGGCCATGACCTCAGAAAAAAAGAAGAATATGAAGAAAATTTGCCAATTTCATCGGGAGCATGGTCATGACACTGAGGATTGCTTACAACTCAGGAAGTACATCGAATCTTTGATCAAGCAGGGTCAACTTCACCGGTACCTATGCATGCCCTTTCCTATGGGAAGAATAGAGGAGGAAAGACAGGAAGATGAGGACTACGATTCTGATCGACGTTAGAACTGAAGTCCCAAGAAGAATCCTCCACCTCCGACTGGAGTAATCTAGATGATCACCACGGGACTATCTTCGGTAGAGAGGAAAAGGAGAGCCAGGGAGATCTCAATGATGGAATTCGGCAACCCATCCAACAAGCTCGCTCGGAAAAATGGGTCTATCGTAGTGTTCCCACATGATGATCCATTGCTTATTATGGCAACGATTGGGAGTTGGGATGTAAAAATGGTGCTCCTGGATGACAGGTCCAATGCCGATGTCCTATTCTCCCACCTGTTGCCAAGCTTGGGCATCGCAAAAATTGATCTCAAGCTTGTCACATCTCCTACCTTCAGGGTAGGTCCTTTCGAACTCCCTGTCCTTGGTTGGATTGACCTACCTCTGATGTTAAGGGGAACTTCTTCTCAGAACAATAGAGAGCTCTTCGCCTCTTCCATGACCAGATTCATTGTCATCGATGTCCCTTTTGCATATAATGCCATCCTTGGAAGGCAAACTCAAGGGAACTTTGACATCTGACTAGATGTGAAGTACCTGATGTCACCTTCAGGATGAATGAGGGGGACGCAGAAATATTCATTGATCAAGCTGAAGTCCGAAAGGTCTTCGTATGGGCGTGGCAGAGCCCAGTGAAAGTACACATGTAGACATCAGGAGAGAGGGGCACACCGACCGAAGAGCCCATAGAAAGAAAGAAAAGCAACTCAGAAAAAATTGAAACTAAAAGTGTAGAACTTGTCCTGGGCCGAAGTACCCATATAGGGAAACACTTGGTCGAAGGAGACAAGCAAAAGCTTGTATCTTTCCTTTTAATGAACAAAGATCTAGTTGCCTACTCGTTGAAGGACATGCCTGGGGTAGACCCTCGCATAATTCAGCATAGTCTTAAAATATGCCCCAACGTGAAGGTTGTTCGCCAAAAAAAGAGAAGCCTTTCGGCACACAAGAACAACTTCATAAAATCAGAAGTCCACCGGTTGATGGAGGCAAACGAAATAAGGGAAGTCAAATATCCCGAATGGCATAGTAATGTGGTTATCGCCATGAAAGAAGGAAGTGACAAACTCTGAACGTGTATCGACTTCCAAAATGTGAACGATGTTTCCCCTAAGGATTCGTATCCTTTGCCCCCAATAGACCAGTTGGTGGACTCAACCGCCGAGTATGGTCTCCTTAGCTTCCTCAATGCCTTCAGCGGGTATCATCAAATCAGGATGGACCCCAAAGACGAGGAAAAATCTACCTTCATCACTAAAGTTGGTACATACTACTATATTAGAATGCCCTTCAGGCTTAAGAATGTAAGGGCCACGTACCAGAGGTTGATGAATAGGGTCTTCGGCTCCTAAATCAAGAGAAACATGGAAGTCTACATCGATGATATGATAGTTAAGAGCAAACTGCCTAGTAGTCATATCGTAGACTTAGAGGAAACATTCCACCAACTGAGGACATTCAGAATTCGTCTTAACCCTGAAAAATGCATGTTCGGGGTGAATGCGGGTAAGTTCCTCAGATTCATGTTGTTGGAAAGAGGTATTGATGCCAATCCGAAAAAAGTCAAGGCCCTGCTAGGATTCTGAACTCCCACAATGACCAAGGATGTGCAAAGACTCACAGGGAGAATCATGTCCCTCAGCAGATTCATCTCCTGATATGAGGATCACTGTCGACTGTTCTTCAAAGTCCTCACTAAAGCAGCAAAAAATGGAGGTGACCTCAGAACCGAGGTGCACCCTTGGAATGAAGACTGCCAAAAGGCTGGGGAAGAGCTTAAAGTCTACCTAACCCTTCTACTGACACTCCGGCAGCCACGGGAAAGAGAACCTTTCATACTCTACCTAGCCGTCACCGAAAAGGTGGTAAGCTCGGTCATTGTAAAGGAAGAAGGGGCAAAGCAATGGCCAGTATATTATGTGAGGAAGTCTCTACATGGTGCCGAAGTCAGGTACCCATTTCTACAAAAGTCTATTTATGCCCTGGTACTTGTAAGCAAATGGTTACGACCCTATTTCTAAGGGCACCCTATTGTCGCCCGAAGTAACCTGCCTCTTTGGGATATCATGAAGAAGGTAGAGGACTCGGGAAGGCTTTTGAAGTGGTGCATCGAGCTCAGTGAGTATGATATCACCTATAAGCTGAGGAAGGAAATAAAAGCATAGGCATTGGTAGATTTGATTGCTGAGGTACCTGTTGCTAAAGACAATCCACCTAACCTCGGAAAGAATGACCCTGAGTGGACTTTGTTTGTTGACGGGGCCTCCAGCTTTGAACATCAAGGAGCTGGAGTAATTCTTCATGGTCCTGAAGGTATGGAAGCCATGAAGGCCATCAAATTCAGGTTTAATGTCACCAATGATGAGGCGGAATATGAAGCCCTCATAGCAGGTTTGCACCTAGCCAGAAAAGTTGGTGCAAGAAACCTAAAGGCCCACAGCGATTCTCAGCTAGTGGTCCGGCAGACGGCAGGGGACTACGGCATGAAAGACCCAACCATGGCAAAGTATCATGGCCTCGTATCAAAACTCATCAAAGAATTTGATGCGGTACACATTGAGAATGTGCTTCCTCAGGACAATACTGAAGCAAATACTTTGGCCGAGTCAAAGAAGTCCACCAAAGTGCTAAATGACCTGAGCATAGCAATAATTATCATAGCAACCTTACAAAATGGATGGAAAAATGTGATAAAAAAGTATCTTATGGCTTCGGAGCTTCCCGAAGGCCCTCTTGAGGCTGAAAAAGTGTGAAGACATTCGGGACGATATTTCCTGTTGAGGGAGGAGTTATACCGACAAGGGTATGTGAGTCCACTATAAAGGTGCGTCGGCAAAAAGGTTGTAGAGACAGTCCTCAAAAAATTCCATGAGGGGGCCTGTGGTTCCCACATAGGAACTGGCGCTCTAGCAGGAGTACTACTTCTCTAGGTATACTTCTGGCTGACCATGAGGAAGGATGCAAGGCAATTTGTCTAGAAATGTGACAATTGTCAAAGACACGCTAACATCTAAAGGTTACTCTTGGAAACGGTAACTCCAGCTAACTACCTTTACCCCTTCGCAAGATGGGGTATTGGCCGCATCGGGCCTTTCCCAACTGCTCTCGGAGGAGTGAAGTTCTGCGTATTCCAATGGATTACTTCACTAAATGGATTGAGGCAGAGCCTCTGGAAACCATATCAGTGAAGGACGTACAGAAGTTCATCTGGAAGAACATCGTCTGCAGAGTCAGCATACTAAGGGTGACAGTGGCTAATAATGGTTCCCAATTTATTGACAAAGGGTTCCAAGAATTCACTACTGACCTCGGGATAAAAATGCACTTTGCCCTGGTAACTCATCCTCATAGCAACAGAGAGGCAGAGGTGTCAAACAGAACCACAAAGGATGGTTTGAAAAATAGATTGAAGGAAGGAAAAGGAAAATGGCCAGGAGAACTTCCTAGTGCGCTGTGGAGCTATCGGACAACCCCCCAAAGGGCCATAGGTGAGATGCCTTTCTCTCTCATATTCATCATGGAGGCCATGTTTCTATTGAAGTGGTTTAGCCATCCATAAGGATACAAGTGTTCGATGAATAAGGGAACGACATTGGGTTGAGAACCAAGCTGGACCTAATTGATGAACACAGAGAAGTCGCTGAGCTTAGAAGAAAAGCTTTTCAGCAAAGGGTTGCTATCGTTGCGAACTTGCATGTTAGGCAAAAAGGAATCAGGAAGGGGGACCTTGTCTTTTGAAAGGTTGAGTTTGAGTCCTAAAGACCATCTCATGGAGTACTTCGGGTGAACTAGGAAGGGCCTTATGTGATCCTTGATGAAGTTCGGCCAGCAGTCTACAAGCTTGGTGACACAGAAGGTGGAGAACTAAAGAACACATGGCATTCAGATGCTTTGAAAAAATTCTACACTTAGAAATTTTTCTAAGGAAAATAGTCCCACTAAAGGAGTCTAGCCGAACAAGGTGCAAGTACCTACGTACAAAAGTGATACATTTTCTCCGAATGAGCAATAACCGAACATGGCTGATAAAAATAGGCAAAGCTTTGCCAAAAGATATTGGCCAAAATTGGTGGTATATATGCCGAAGGTGGTTATCCAAATAACAGGCATGAAGGATACTTACTATCTTTTTGAGGGATCAAGACAAAAAATGGTTGAACTGACCTTCGGCACCGAAGATTGTATAGGAGAAATATGTCCTGGAACCTAGCCAAATTTAAAAAAAAAATTCATTCATGCCTTTGTACAATGAGGAGAAGCTTTGGAGGAAAAAATAAATTTCATTTATGCCTTTGTATAACAAGGAGAAGTTTATAAAGAAAAAGAAGAGGAAAAAAGAAAACCTATTCAGGTTTCTGGACGCCAAGGGGACCTCGCCATCTTGAGCTACTTCACCACCAACTTCCTCTGTCATAACATTCAGTGCTAGAGGAAGGTCAAAGGGAAGATTAAGGTGCTCTATCTTCAACCATGTCCAGCGAGGCCCTTCGAGGATGTCCAGACCCGCCAAAAAAGAGACATCGAGGTATTGGTACTTGGCCATAACTTGGTGTCGAGCTAAACAGAAGCCATCTTGGAACACAACCTTGGTTGCTTGATCAGTTTTGTCCTTCTTGACAGCCAAGTCATCCAGCTCGCCTTTTAGCTCAGCGACCTCCTTCTCCATCTTCTTCGTCTTCTTCTTCTTCTTCTTCTCCTTTTTCAGATCGTTGACCTCGACTTGAAGTTCAGCGTTGCCTACGAGGGCCTTTGTGAAGAGTGCAAAGTCCTCCTCCTTCTCCTTTCAGTAGGCCTCATTTGCCAAAGTTAGCTCAATGACCTTCGCGCCGAGGTCAGACACCTTCTTGGAGAAATCTTGAAAGAGCTCCTCCTGACTCTTCAAGAACTCCTCCCAAAGTTTGGGCATCTCCTCCTTGGCTATCTTGTTCAGCTCAGCGTACTTAATGACCGAGCTGGCAGAAAATACCTTGGCTTTCTCCAAGCGCTCTTTCATCCGAGATCAGACCGAAGACTGCTTTGCTGCCCAAGCTTTGAAGTATCCACTGTACGCCAAGAACTGCAAAAGGAAGGACACTCGGTGAAGTTTTGGAAAGTAAAGAAAACATTTAGAAAGATTTGGTAAAAGGATAAAGGATTAAAGGATACCTAGGCAGCGTGTTCAGACATCCTCGCGGTGAGGACCTTCTCATTTAAGCACTCCTGACGAGGGACTTGAAGGTAGCATTGGTGAGGATGCCCTTCACCATCTGATGAGCCATTTTCTGGCTGTCCTTGGAGAACAAGTTCATGTCCTCCATCAAGGTCCAGAAAGGCTCCTTCGGCACCTTGTCCCACAGGATGTGGGAGTCCCGAAGGGCCCATTTTCGGGAGTGCTCCACCATCCATATTACGAGCGCTTGCTCCTCCACAAAATCACGCCGAAGTTCCATCAGCACATTATCCCTTCACCATACGTCTATAAGATCTAAAATGCCAAAAAATCCCAAACTCATAGAAAAATGGCTAAGGGACAAACCTAGTGGAACCTCAGCGACATCCTCTTCGGAGTTGCTGACCTCCTGTACATCCGTAGGGACCTGCTTGCCCTTCTTTCTTCGGTGCTCCTAGAGCTCTTTAGTGGAAGGGCCCCCCGCCGAAGTCCCCAAGACATCAACCTCAGTGGTGGGGCTCTGTGGAGTCGAGCTAACCGCCGACTCAGAGGGTGGGTCAGTACAAACCAAGGACTGGTCCTGCACCTCCATGTCGCCTTCGGGAGGGGGAGGAAGAGGGTCCTCCTTGGCATTCTTCCTCCCCGAAGATGGCCTTCCCCCAATTTTCTTCTTCCTCTTCAGGGCAACTTTCTTCCTTTGCTACTCCTCCTTTTTAGCTTGCCTAAGGAAGAGGGACTTGGAGAAGGCAGCGGATTGATCACCCATCTCTACAAAAGGGAGGACATCAGTGTAAGTGCAGAAGAAAACTCATGAGGAATCCTGGGAAAATTACTTACTCTACGCAAGGCCTTCGTATGTGAGTTTGCCCCGAATGAGCATCACTAGCCACGCCTTTTTTCCGTTAAAGGCAAGCTTCGGCATGTCCAGGTCAGTTTTATGTTCCTTGATTATGCCTAACTCCCGAAGAACCTCCTCGATCATGAGGTTCCACCTGATGGGAAAAGGGTACAAGGAAGAATGAGGGACCTCGGGGTCCCAGTCCGCGACAGCACGAATGCGGCTATCGGAATCCTCAAACTTCACCTCTAACTCAGGGGTTAGTAGCTTTCTAGGATCAACCACATCGGCATCCAGAGTCCCCGAGGCCCAACTAGTCGGCACATGTTTCCATGACTTAGCCACCTTCAAAAAGAAAAACTTCTTTTGCCAACCCCACCAACTGTCCTTCATCCCGAAGGTGAATGTATACTTCTTACTCCCGGATCCCCTATGATAAAAAAGTAGAACCCGTCTTTCAGGATGGGGTGAAGTTTGTAATACTGCATAAAGATGATGAAGTAGGGCTCTATCCCGAAGACCCCACATATGCAACGCAAGGCGTTGAAGTAAGAATAGGAGTTTGGGGGAAGTTGGTTCACAGTTATGCCATGGAATTGGCAAAACTTGGAAACCATCTTTGGCGGAGGGTATCAAAGTCCGGCTTTCAATTGGGCTTGAAAAATGGTAACCTCATCCGAATGATACATGTAACAAAGCAGGCCTGCAGTAGGTGGCCAAGTCACAGGGTAAGAGGGAAGGTAGAACTTAGCGCCCCATTTCTCTATTTTCTCCAAAGTGGTGCTGCACAGGTAAGAGTCGAGAAAAGCCCAACTCTTGGGAATAGGATGAATAGTCAAGAGTGGGGTCAGAGAAGACATGCTCAGAAAAAGGACACGACTTCATAAAATAAAAGTGAGGGACTTCAGAAGAAGGAAATGACTTTGGAAAAGTAGAAAAGAGTAGAAACATAGATAACTAAAGGACTTTGGAAAGGAGACCCACCAAAACTCTTGCCGAAGTCAGGATTTGTAAACGTCGTCGTGAAAACTAGCCAAAAATCGCTTTATCGCTTGCACTGCTACAGAAAAGAGAGAAAAGCTTGGGAGCAAACGAGAGCAAAATGGAAGTAAAAGAAAGTAAAAGAGGAGAACTCTAAGGAGAGGAAGGTTTATACAGGCTGAAGGGGCTAGACGCATCATCGCCATAATTACCCCTCGAAGGCGAAGAGACGCAGTTGACGTAACCAATGCGACTGTCCACCAATTGCCATATGACACGTGTCCCTCGATGCAGGAAACGAGGGCACGCTTCCTAACAGCATGGAGGCCTAGGCAAGCTTACCCAAAGTGACGCGCTTGTCTGATTATGAGACGTGATGATTCACCGACCTGCAGTAGAAAATTAAAAGGGGAATACACACTTTGTAAATACTAAGGGCCTAGCCAAGAAATGAGGAGTGACACTTACAAGCTACCTCGGCTAAGAGGACACACCCTCGGAGAATGAAGTGTCGCCTGCCTGGAAAGGCCAATAAGCTACATTTGTGGTAACTACTAGCTTCCACAACAAGCTCCCTGAAATGATCTGAGACTCCACTCACCAAAGTTATAATTTCGGCTTTCCGAGGGGGGCATGTGATAGCCAAAAGGCTATTGCCCTTGAAACTCCCAAGCTCTAATCAGCACCACCCTCGGTAAAGATGAGTATCACCCATGGGGAATCAAAGGACTAAACTCAGCAACATGGTACACTACCACCCTCGGTAAGATGGCCTGACCAACTTCGGGAAAAGTAAACTCACCATCCTCAGAAGGGGAAAACTTCCTTCGAAGGGAATCCTATCTGCCGAGGGGCCTTCCAAATGATTGGGGCAACCTCAACAAGAAGCTCTCATATCCTGAAAAGGTCTCTTTCACTGAACGGGTCATGTGGACATGACGAAAATGGTTAAGGAGCCTTTGACACAGGGACATCGCACACGCCCCTGACACACAGGCCTCCCACAGCCTTGACTTCTAGCCAGAATGGCCTATGGCCAACTGGAGATCCTCATCCCCAAAGGTTCAGACCGTGTCTGGCTGAAGACATGTCATGATCTAAGCGGGCTATGTCAAATGGACTTCTCCCAACGCTCTCCTGTAAATACTTGGGGAACGACCTTGGTAAGGACATAGGTTGAATTCCTAGGAGAATTCTGCTCTTTACTTTCTAGTCATTACTCTTTACATGCCGAATACTAATTTAGGCGTTGGAGGCTCCTTCCCCGGAAACACACTTCGGGGACCTCCTAACCCCTGTTCTTTTGAGCATTTAAGGCAATCTCACGTCAGAAGTCTCCTCTACCAGCATCTCCATACTGGAAGTCCCTCTCAGGCCTACCATGTCATACAACGAAGATGCTGTCGGGCATCAAGTATGATTCAGATAAATGTCAGATGAACTGAAGTCCATGAAAACACCCACCACCTTTGGCTGGGGTAATTTAGACAATCACCACTAGAATACCCTTAGTTGAGAGAAAAAAAAAAGATATAGGAGATATCAATGATGGAGTTTGACAGCCCCACAAACAGGCTCACCTAAAGGAATTAGTCCGTGGTAAAGTTTCCACACAATGATCTTTTCCTGACCATGGCTAGGATTAAAAATTGGGATGTCAAGAAAATGCTCCTAGATGATGGCTCAAATGCTAATGTCCTTTTTGCGCATCTGTTACCAAGCTTGGGTATTGCTAAGAGTGAGCTCAAACCAATGACATCACACACATCCGGGGTAAGGCCTACTGAACTCTCTATATTAGGATGGATAGATCTCCCACTCATGCTAACCTTTAGTGAAGATGGGAGAGGAGCTATTTGCCTTTACTATGACAAGGTTTGTTGTGATAAACATTCCATCATCTTACAATGCCATCTTGGTAGATAGACACAGGGCAACATTCACCTCTAAACTGACATAAAGTGCCTAACTGTCATGTTCAAGGTGAAAGAAGGAGATGCAAAAATATATATCGATCAAGCTGAGGTTAGGAATGTGTTTCCCAAAGTAAGGAAAAATCCTACCAAAGTCCACCTACAGAGTTCATGGAAGCATAACATAGTAGCTGAAGATGGTATAGAAGCCGAAAAGAGTGATATTAAGATAGTAGAAATTGAGGATATAGAGTTAGTCCCTAGTCGAAGTACCCGAATTGGGAAAAAACTAGCCGAAGGTGACAAGTATAGACTTGTACCACTTTGATCAATGAACAAAGATCTGTTTGCTTACTCCCAAAGGATATACCTGGAATAAACCCAAACATAATCCAGCATAGTCTGAAAATATGCCCAGAGGCAAAGCCAATTCAGTAGAATAAGCATAACATCTCGGTGCATAAGAATAACTTCATAAAAAAAAAAGTTCAATGACTCTTGGAAGCTGGAATAATAAGGGAAGTCAAATACTCCAACTGGCTTAGCAACATTGCTGTTGCTACCAAAGAACGGGTGATAAACTTTGAATGTGTATCGACTTTAGAAATGTCAATGATGCTTGTCCCAATGGCTCATATCCTCGACCTTAGATTGACCAACTGGTAGATTCAACAACAGAATATGGGCTATTGAGCTTCCTCGATGCATTCAGTGGGTATCACCAAATTTGGATGAAACCTGAACATGAGGAAAAGACTGTGTTCATAACTGAAGTTAGAACATACTGTTATGTGAGAATGCCCTTTGGCTTCAAGAATGCAAGAGGCTCAAATCAGAGGTTGATGAACAAGGTGTTCGATTCCTAGTTTGGGAAAAATATGGAAGTCTATGTTGATGACATGATAGTTAAAAGTAAACTATCAAAAGATTACAATGTAGACCTTAGGAAACCTTCTAATAGTTCCAAACATATGGAATTCAGCTAAACCCAAAAAATGACATATTCGGGGTGAGCACTGGTAAGTTCCTTGGCTTCATAGTTTCTGAAAAGGCATAAATGCCAACCCAGAAAAGGTCAAGGCTTTACTCAGATTTCAAACTCCTATAACCATCAAGGATATACAAAGGCTTTCTGGAATGATAGGAACACTTAATAGACACATTTCCAAATATGGGGATTGGAGTCAACCTTCCTTGAATGCGCTCACCAAGGTAGGCCAAAACAAGGAAAATCCTGGTGCTAAAGAACACCCTTGGAATGAAGAATGTCAAAAGGCTTGGGATGAACTTAAGAATTAGTTATCCCACCTACCCACACTTCGGCAATCGAGGGAGGGAGAACCCTTCATCCTCTACCTTGCTATCGGTGAGAAAGCCAAGAGTTCGGTGCTTGTGAAGGAGGAATGAGAAAAAAAATGGCTGGTATATTATGTTAGTAAGTCCTTACATGGTGCCAAAGTTAGATATCCACCACTACAAACTGCAATCTATGCTTTAGTCATGGCAAGCAGGAGACTTCGGCCAGACTTCCAAGGACACTCTGTTACGGTAGAAAGTAATCTACCTCTTTGGGATATTGGAAGAAGGTGGACCATTTGGGCTAGTTATCAAAATGGTGCATCGAACTCGATGAACACAATATTACAGATGAACCAAGCAAGGCAATAAAAGCCCAAGCTTTAGTAGATTTTACTGCCGCAATATGTGTTAAGTGACCTTGGTGATGGGCAACCTGAATAAGAGCTTTTCATAGATGGCACTTTAGGATTAGAACACTAGGGTGCTAGGTTAATCCTCTAAGGTCTCGAAGGTACAGAAGCGTCGAAGGCCATCAAATTTGGATTTTATGGCACTAATATTATTGCCGAATATAAAGCTCTCATAACAGGCTTATGATTGGCAAAAAGAGTTGGCTTAAAAATCTGAAAGCTTACAGTGACTCACAACTAGTGGTTCGGTAAACAACGGGGGAATATCGGGCCGAGGACCTTAACCTAACAAAATACCATGACCTCGTCAAGGAACTAATCCAAGAATTTGACAAGGTACAGATAGAAAAGGTACCTCAGAAAAAGAACATGGAAGTCGACATATTAGCCAAACCAAAAAAGTCTACTGAAGTGCTTAACTCTCTAAGTATAGCCATCTTAAGGGCAACAGCCTTAGAAAGAGGATCAAACAACTCAATAAGGGAATTCATGATGAATTCATCTTTACCTAAAGGCCCTTAGGAGGCCTCCAAGGTGCAAAGCTGTCAGGAAGGTACTTCATAATTGGGGAAGAGTTGTATACGCAAGGATACTACAACCCCTTGGAAAGATGCATCAGTGAAGAAGATGCTGAGGCAGTATTGAAGGAAGTTCATGAAGGGATCTATACATCCCACATCGGGGCAGACGCCCTGGCCAGAGTTTTACTTTGGCAAGGATATTTTTGGCCTACCAATGGACACTTGGCAGTTTGTCAAAAAATGCTCTAAGTGCCAACGACGTGCAAGTATCCAACGAAGACCTTAAGAGATGATAAGTTCTACATGGTTACAGTGGACTACTTTATAAAGTGGATTGAGGCAAGACCCTAGGCAACAATGTTGGCAAAAGACATTCAGAAATTCATCTGAAAAAACATCATATGCACATTCAGTTGTCCAAGGGAGATAGTAGTGGAAAATGGCTCTCAATTTATCGAAAAAGGGTTCCGAGGCAGGACCCTTGGCAATGATTTCGGCAAAAGACGTTCAGAAGTTCATCTAAAAAAACATCATATGCAAATTTAGTTGTCTAAAGGTGATAGTAGTGAATAATGATTCTCAATTTATCAAAAAAGGGTTATAGGAATTCGCCACCAACATCGAGGTGAAATTGCACTTCACCTGGTGGCTCACCCTCAAAGTAATGGACAAGTTGAGGTGTCCAATAGAACATTGAAGGATGGCCTAAAGAAGACACTGAATGAAGCTAAGGGAAAATGGCCTGGTGAACTACCCAACATACTTTGGAGTTATTGAACAACCCAAATGAAAGCTAATGGGGAAACGCCATTTTTATTCGTGATCAAAACTGAGGCTCTACTCCCTATTGAAGTTATAAGGCCTTCTATTTAAATATAACTGTTCTACGAAGAGGGAAACAAAGTCAGCTTGAGAGCCAAACTGGGTATGGTTGATGAACATAGAGAATTGGGCCAAACTAATAAGGAAAGCTTTCCAGCAAAAGGTAGCCATTGCCTCGAACTTAAAAGTCAAACCTAAGGGGATTAGGGTGAGAGATCTAGTTCTCCGAAAGGCTGAGTTGGAAGCCTGAAAACCTTCACATGGGGTTCTTCAGGAAAATTGGAAAGGACTCAATTTGGTCACAGAGGGAGTTCAGCCAAGAGTCTACAAGCTCAAAAATGTTGAAGGAGAAATACTGAAAAATACATGGCATTCAGATTGTTTGAAGAAATTCTATACTTAAAAATTTTCTAAGGGAGTTTCAAAAGAACATCGTACTTACAGGAATCATTCCAAAGTTACTAGGGGAAATTCTTGAAGAGATACGAGTACATAGAAAATTGCAAATTCCCCAAAAAATGTGGCCAGAAATTACACTATACTTAGACAAACTTTTATTGCTTGAATTTGCCAAAAATGGTATGTATCCCCGAAGGTGGTAAATATTAACCAAGGATGGAAAAAGTAGTTGAAGATTGTGAATGTTCAAACTAAATAAACATTTTACTGAAGACGGTAAATAGAACACTGAAGGTGGCTAGCCAGATAGAAACATTAGAGCTTTTTGTGGACTTAGTCAAATTTTAATTACCCAAAATTCAACTAAGGGTGGCAAAATGCTATAGAACATTATGCCGAAGATGGTGAAAATATCACCTTCGGAAACCTTTTGCCGAAGGTGATTATTGCACTAAAGGTCAGGTACTTCACTGAACTACATGAAGTTTAAATGTTTAACCGAAGGTGCTTGACCTCATAAAAGTTGCATATGTTTGTTATTAGAGGAAGAAAAAAACTTTGGAACTTAGGCAATATTTTGAACAAAAAGGGTTCCATTAACCAGGAGTAGGAGTGCAACAAAAGAAAAGTTTTACTCCTCCATATCTCTAGGGTCCTCAGCATTGTTGTCATCATGATCGTCATATGCTATCTTCAGACGAGGAAGGTGCAAGTTTAAGTACTCAACCTTTGACCAATCCGAGAAAGGAATTTGCGAATGTTGAGTGCTTAGAGGAAAGAAACATCCAAGTCCAGGCAGAGTGAAAGCACCTAATGGCAAACCAGGCAAAAACCATATTAGAAAGAGATTTTTGTAGCCTCATCAGCCTCTACCTTCTTCACCTTCAGGGCTTCCACCTCCTTCTTTAAAGATTTCATTTCTTTCTTCTTCTTTTTTCTTTCCCTTCTTCAGCTAATCAACCTCAACACCAAGCTCGGTGTTTATTCCAAAAGCCTTGGCCAGATCAGCAACTAGTTCTTCCTTTTCCTTTCGAAATATCTCCACCAATGAAATTTGATCTACTAGCTTTGCCCTGAGGTTGGAAACCTTAGATGAATAATCTTCAATGAGTTAATTCTTTCTCTCCATCACCTCTTGGCAAAGTTGTGCTAGACTATCCTTGGCAATCTTATTCAGTTGGCCGTACTTGAAGCAAGAGTTTGTGAAAATCTCTTTGTCCTCAATGGGATTTTCTTTCGACTGACTTTACACTGAAGTCTATTTTGTCGACCATGCTCATAAGTAGCCCTCATAGGCGAGCATCTATAAAATAAAATACTAAGGGTGAAATAGATGTTTAGACATAAATTTTTTTTCTAAGTACCAGGAAGGAAAAAGTACCTGAGTTGCATGCTCGGTCATCTAAGCAGCAAGAATCTATTCATTTGGACAAGATTCCATTGGATATTGAAAGGTTGCATTCATCATAATTCCCCTGGCCATTTGGGGAACCATCTTTTGACAATCTTTCGGAAACAGATCCATGTCCTTGGTGAAAGTCCAGAAGGGCTCCCTTAGGACTTTATTGATGGGGATCTCTGGATCCCAAACAGCCCTCATCGAGCATGCTCGACCATCCAGTCAATCACGGGCAACTCCTTTTCAAAATCAGACCAAAGTTCCATTGCTACATTGTCCCTTAACCATTCATCAATAAAATCTAAAATTCTAAAAATTCCAAAATTCATAGATGAAACGTTAAAGGACAGACCTGGTAAAAGGACCTCAGGGAATTCATCCTTAGAATCACTAACTTTGAGGATATCCATAGGGATATCCTTTCCTTTTCAATTCTGCCTTTCTTCAGCTTATTTGCGTGAAAGAACGTCTAAGAAAGTGCCTAAGGTTTCCCCCGTCAAAGTCAGACTAACAGGCACGAAAAGTTTGGACACCTCAGATGAGGGTTCAACAACCTCAGTGGTGACTTCAATGGGAGGAGGAATGTCATCCCCTCCCTTGAAGATTGCCCTTTCTATCTCTTCAGGGCCTTGTTCTTTTCTTCCCCTTTCTCAGTTTACCTGGGGAAGAGGCTATTGTAAAAGGCTGAAGACTTGTCGCTCATTTTTAGAAAGTAAAAAACATTAGTGTATGTATGAGAATTCATTAAGTAAAAAATAAAGGAACTTACTCTCCACATCAGCGGCATAAGACAATTCCACCTAAAGAAGGAGGACAAGCTAGGACTTCTTCCCGTCCACCGCTAGCTTCGACTATCCTTGTCAAAAAGGTGCTCCTTAGTGACATTTAACTCCCAAAGAACCTCTTTCATCATTAATTTTCATTTAATTGGAAATGGGTAAAGTAGCCACAAAGGTGACTGATTCTGCCAGTTCACTACCTGCCTGAATATGGCCATCAAACTCCTCAAACTGCAACTCTAGCTCAAGGGTTAGGAACTTCAATGGATCCATGACGTCAATTTCCAAAGTCCTAGAACCCTACTTCATTGGTAAATCCTTCGACTTCTCGTGTATCTCCATAAAGAAGTACTTTTTCTACCACCCTCGCTAGTTATCCTTGGTGCCGAAGATGAAAGTAAACTTCTTGCTCCTAGATCCCTGAGGGAGTAAAAAATAAAATCCCGCTTTTAGAACAGGATGGAGTTTATAATATTGCGTGAAGAAAATAAAGTGGGGGACTATTTTGAAAACCCCACACATGCACAGATATGCATTGAAGTAGGAGTATGAGCAGTAACATTTGGTTAACGACTATGCCATAAAGCTGGTAGAAGTCACTCACCATCTTTGGCAGGGGATACTGAAGACGTTTTTTTATCTGGCACCTAAACATGGTTACCTCTTCTTCCCGAGGATGGTAGCTCAGCTCACCATGTTTGAGAACTCTTGTCTTAGCATACAAAGGAAGAAAAAACTTCATGTGCCACTCTCTTACCTTCTACTAAATGGCACAGCTTAAGTGGGCATCCAGGGAACTCTAAACTTATTCGATGACATGAACTTCAGCTCTTGAAGATGACATCAATCCTAGAAATATACTCTCAAAAAAAAGGAGGAAGGAAAGCGTAAAGGAAAAAGTACTTCGACAGAAACCCACCTATTTAAAATCCAAAGGTGCAACAAGAACCACCGCTTATGGTTGCCAGATATTGTTCTGCCACAGGGAACTACCACTAATAAGTAAAGAAAAGTAGCAAAAAAAAGTAGGAGGGTAGAGAATGAAGTAAAGGATGAAGAACTTCTAAGGCAAAGTGAGGGTTATATAGCCTGAACAAGGGTTAGTGAAAGAATGCCATAATGACTGAGGCCTGTCAAAGAGACGTAACCAATGTAACGGATGGAAAAGGTGGCCCCTAAAATAATGACATGTGTCACCAGATGCATAAAATGACGGCACGGCCCATGAACTACCAAATCTATAACATAGAAATCTGTAGGCGTTAAGCCTACCTACCATTGAAGATGAATCAGCATTCAAAAAATGTGTATCCCATTAACACACGGGAAACCAAAATTCTGGAAGAGGGGAAATAAGCTATGCATGTTGAAGATACTTTGCTGAGGGTATGACCTCAGAAGGACAAATCCTTAATGTACCAAAGATAAAATCCTACCAAAAAGTCCTAAGAGTACAGCCTCAGTAAACGAGGGGATTTCATGCTAGAAGTATCCCATGAACCCAGAAGGAGTACTGCCGAAAGCACAACCTTGGGAATTGCCCTTCCATGTTAAGGGTGTAACTAAGTTTAACTTTTGATTAAAGGAAGTCCTTGTGTACCGAAGGTGTGACTTCAGCAAAAGAAGAAACAAATCTTGGACTAAGACTAGCCTTGATTGGCAAAATGAAAAGAATCGAAGACACAACTTTATTTATTTCAACAGGGGCAAGTGATAGCTGAAGGGCTATCGCCCGCAGGGCCTTTGGAATTGGTTGACCTGATACGACCCTTAGAAGACTACATGACCAACCTCAGAACTAGGCTCAGCACTACCCATGGATACTGACCTAGTGGACGTGGTGAATCACCACCCACGGGTATCAACTTAGCCAACCTTGGAAATGGAAGTCTACCAACTTTGGCAGGAGCAGTGCCTCTTGAACACAATTTTTACCTCCAATAGGCTTCCTCCAACCACCTTTAGAGAAGATCCTATTTCCGAAAGCGTTCTCACTGTTAGGTTTCGGGAGCCAAACAGCACAGCAGAATTTAACTGAAACCTTCCAGGATCTAAGTGAAACGGGGTAAATTGGGTGTTCAAAAATTTTCATACCTAATTTTCGGTTGAGATATCTCACTCAACTGTAGAGTCGAATCACAAAACATGTACAGTTGATCTGTTCAAGCTCTCTATGGTATCCACACGAGCCTCTCGGGATCACCATGCTTTCATCACATCCATGTAGATGCATTTCTCTTCTCACAGTGCTAGCTTTCGTCCTTTAAGGAATTCTAAGAAAAGAGTGTGGCTGTCCTTTTGGGAGGCTAGGGCAAGCAGACCCATGAATTTATCTCTAAAAGTAGTAGTTATAGTGAGACTCAACTTCCAAGCCTAATGGGTTTCAAAGCCCAAATCCAATTAGGCTTTAATTTCGGGCTTAATAATGGCTCAACTCTTGGGCCCATTATTAATATAAAATTAAAGTCAAACCATAAACCAAATAATTAGCCCATGCACTCTAATGATTCAAATAGCTCTATGTGTGTGACCCAATAGGCTCTTACCACATTGGCAATGATCATAAATCACATTTATGATCATAAGCAATGAGCGGTGTCTAGCAACACACCCAAGTGACAAGATTGTCGGTGATTTGACTAAACCTTTATGATCATCACCGATATATGCCATTATCCCTTTGTCCAAGATATCAAGACTAAGCACAAGACATCGATTGTGTCACTCTCGTATAGCTCAATCTTTGGTTTCTTGATTACCGAGTAGACCAACTTAAACTGATGACATTGATATCGTATATCAACTCATCTGAGCGTGGCCATGCATTTTTGTAAGTCTTACTCTGTCAAGGGGCCCGAAGATATCACTCCCGTTACATAGGAGGGACAAATCCCATCTTGATCATGCAAATCCCTCCGCATGATATGTGACATACCCAATGACCTCTTTCAAGTTCACTCAGTTATGAGCAACAAAGGAAAGTATCAAAGTATATGACTCACATGTAGGGAACCTTGATGATCTTAGGTCAAAGGACTACATATACCACGATCACTATGAAAATCACTTATGACACTCATATAATGATGCAGTAGTGTTCTCATGGTGGGTCGGTCCAGTACACAAGTTCTCCAACTTGTACCCATATGTAGACTACATATCTTATATTAGTCTTCACATATGCTAGTCATTATGTATTATTGCAACCCGCTCCACAATAATACTAGACCAGGGACGTTTAAGAATATCATTATTTTAGGGTTACAATTATGCTTATTACGTTTCAAAGAAACAGAACAACAAACATAATTGCTGGATTAATGCCTTAATAAAATATCATGACTCAATGTGCAAAAATACAATCATCTCATGATTGGCTTTTTGGGCACAACACTAACAATCTCCCACTTGCACTAAAGCCAATCATCCATGTATCTAATACCAACGGACCTAGAATGGCTATCATGCTTTTGCTACGTAAGGGGCTTTGTTAGCGGATCAGCAATGTTGTTGTCTGTCGAAGCCCTGCATATCCTTACATCACCCCTCTTGATGATCTACCTGGTGAGATGATAGCTTTGGAGTATGTGTTTGGACCGCTGGTGAGATCGAGGTTCCTTAGCCTGTATGATTGCTCCATTGTTGTCACAATAGAGCTCTATTGGGTCGGCAATGCTTGGAACCACTCCAAATTCAGTGATGAACTTCTTGATCCAAACTGCCTTCTTCGCAGCATCAGAGGTGGCAATGTGCTCAGATTCTATTGTAGAGTCAGCTACTGTCTCTTGCTTTGAACTCTTCTAACTTACAGCACCACCACCAATACAAAACACATAACCAGATTGTGATCTAAAATCATCCTTATCAGATTAGAAGCTTGCATCAGTGTAACCCCTTACAACGAGCTCATCTTCACCTCCAAAGACCAAGAATGCATCCTTAGTCCTTCGTAAGTACTTAAGGATGTTCTTAACAGCTATCTAATGACTCTCACTGGGTTTTGATTGGTACCTACTCGTCATGCTTAAGGCATATAAGACATCGGGATGAGTACATATCATGGCATACATGATAGATCCAATTGCTGTGGCATATGGAATCCTACTCATGCGCTCTCTTTCCTCGGGTGTACTCGGACACTGAGATCTAGAAAGAGTTATACCATGTGACATGGGCAAGAATCCTTTCTTGGAATCTTGCATGCTAAACCACTTTCGCACCTTGTCAATATATGTACTTTGACTTAGGCCAAGAAGCCTTCTAGATCTATCTCTATTGAACCTAATGCCTAACACATAGGCTGCTTCACCCAAGTCCTTGATAGAGAAACATTTCCCTAGCCAAGTCTTCACAGACTGTAGCTCTGTAATGTCATTCCTGATGAATAGTATGTCATCTACATACAACACCAAGAAGACAATAGCACTCCCACTAACCTTCTTGTAGACACAAGGTTCATCTTCATTTTTGATAAAACCAAACTCTTTGATTGCTTCATCTAAATGAAGATTCCAACTTTGAGAAGCTTGCTTCAGTCCATAAATAGACCTTTACAACTTTCACACTTTATTGGCATTCTCAAGAGTGACAAAACCCTCAGGTTGTGTCATGTACACATCCTCAAGTAGCTTTCCATTTAGGAATGTAGTTTTGACATCCATTTGCCATATTTCATAATCATAGTGTGTAGCAATAGGAAACAAAATTCGGATGGATTTAAGCATAGCAACTGGTGAAAAAGTTTCATCATAGTCAATACCTTGAATTTGCTTGAAACCTTTTGCAACCAATCGTCCCCTAAAGGTAATCATATTACCATCCATGTTAGTTTTCTTCTTGAAAACCCATTTGCACCCTATGGGTTTTAGCCCTTCAGGTGGGTCAACCAAAGTCCATACTTGGTTTTCATACATGGATTCCATCTCGGATTTCATGGCCACTACCCACTTCTCAGAGTCAGGCCCCGACATAGCTTGTTGGTAGGTTGTGGGCTCATCCTGATCCATGAGCATCACATCACCAATGTGAGTCATGAGAAATCCATATCTCTCAGGCTCACGCCGAATCCTACCAGACCTACGTGGGCTCTATGCTACAGGAACAGACTCTTGAACCACAGCATCTTGTGGTGTCTGGTCAAGTTCCATTTCAGGTTCGGTGTCTCCTTGTTGTTCTTGAATTTCTTCAAGTTCTACTTTCCCCCCACTAGTTCCTTTAGAGATAAACTCTTTCTCTAAGAAGACACCAATTCGAGCAACAAACACTTTTTGCTCAGAAGGATTGTAGAAATAGTAACCCTTTGTTTCTTTGGGATACCCAACAAAAAGGTATTTTTGAGATTTAGGCCCTAGTTTGTCAGAGGATTGACATTTCACATAAGCGTCACTGCCCCAATTCTTCATAAAAGACAAATTGGGACGCCTCCCACTCCATATCTCATATGGTGTCTTTTGAGCCGATTTAGATAGAACTCGGTTTAGTGTAAAAGCAGTTGTCTCTAGAGCATGTCCCCAAAAGGAGTTTGGAAGGTCAGCTTGACTCATCATCGAGCGAACCATGTCCAATAGAGTTTGATTTCTTCTTTCAGATACACCATTCCATTGAGGTGTACCTGGTGCAGTGAGTTGTGATACTATACCACACCGCTTCAGATAGTCAAGGAATTCTCGATCCAAGTACTCTCCACCTTGATCTGATCAAAGCACTTTGATACTCTTCCCGAGTTGATTTTCTACTTCATTCTTGAATTCTTTGAACTTTTCAAAGGATTCTGACTTGTGTCTCATGAGATACACATAGCCATATCTGCTGAAGTCATCAGTGAAAGTAATGAAGTATTGAAAACCTCCTCTAGCATGTGTAGACATAGGGCCACATACATCACTATGTATGAGTCCTAGTAAGTCATTAGCCCTTTCACTTTGCCCTGTGAATGGGGCTTTGGTCATCTTGCCCAACAAACATGACTCACATGTCTCATATGATTCAAAATCAAATGAGTCCAAGAGTCCATCCTTATGGAGCTTGGATATGCAGGTCTCGTTTATATGGCCCAAGCCATTGTGCCAGAGATAGGTCGGGTTTGAATCATTTAATTTGACCTTCTTGGTATTCACATTATAGATTGGATCTTCGAGGTCTAGAACATACAACCCATTGCTAAGTTGAGCACTACCATAAAATATTTCATTCAAATAAATAAAACAACATTTGTCCTTTATTATAAATGAAAAACCTTTCTTGTCTAAACAAGAAACAGAAATCAAATTTCTACTAATAGTAGGCACAAAGTAGCAGTTGTCTAATTCTAAAACTAATCCACTAGGTAAAGTGAGAACATAAGTCCCTACGGCTAAGGCAGCAACCCTTGCTCCATTTCCAACATGTAGGTCCACTTCACCTCGGGCCAATCTTCTGCTTCCACTTAGATCTTGCACATTTGCACAAATGTGAGATCCATATCCAGTATCCAATACCCAAGATGAGGAAGTAGAAAAGTTAGCCTCTATAACAAAAATACCTGAAGTGGAAGTCTTACTTCCCTTTTCCTTAGCAATTTCTTCAAGATAGAGCTTGCAGTTGCGCTTCCAGTGTCCAGGTTGCTTACAATGGAAGCACTCCCCTTCCTTTGCCACACCACCCTTTGGTTTTAGTGCAGTTGAAGAAGAATTGGCATTGCACTTTCCATTAGCTTTATCCTTCTTCTTGTTGGCTTTTCCCTTTCCCTTGCCCTTTTGAACCATCAAAATGGGCTTAGCCTTCTTAAGGTTTTGCTCAGCAGTTCTGAACATGTTGAGCAATTCAGGGAGGGATTTGTCAAGGTCATTCATGTTATAGTTCATGATAAACTGAATGTAGCTTTTAGGCAATGATTGCAAGACTACATCAACACCTAATTCTTTCTGAAGAGCAAATCCCAAACTCTCAAGATTCTCAATGTACCGAATCATCTTGAGCACATGAGGACCCACGGGACTTCCCAAAGGCATTTTGCACTGAAACAATGCCTTAGAGGTCTCAAACCTCTCATGCCTAGCTTGCTCTTGGAAAAGCATTTTGAGATGTTCGATCATATCGAACGCCCCTATGTTCTCATGTTGCTTCTGAAGCTCAAATTCCATGGTAATAAGCATGAGGCATGCAACATCCAAAGCATCATCAAAATGCCTCTTGGAGCATCCCTTTCAGCTCTTGCAGTAGTGGCAGCAGGCTCATTCGGAATGGGCTGCTCTAGGACACAAGCCTTTATCTCTTGCTTGAGGACTATCCTCAAGTTTCAGTACCATTTGAGAAAGTTGGTCCCATTTAATTTTTCCCTCTCAAGGATCGACCACAACGAAAGTGTCGATGTGTTTTGTGCCATGGTTATCTACAACAGTAAATATGCAGCGTAAGAGTCATGTATCATAATTCATGTAATAAGGAGTTTTATTACATGATACTCCCACTATTTTCCTCAAAATAATAACCCTAGATATTATTTCAAAACACCTCGGGACTAAGGTATTCTGGTGGGCCAAGATCCATATTTGACCACAACCTAAGTCAGGTTTGGCTTTTCTCTCAAGTTACAGCTATTTAGGTAGGCAACTCCTTGCCAATTGCATCTTATGCAACTCTCGGATAGTTGGGTGAACAACATTTGTCCAAGCTCATCTCATGAACTTATGCCCAACTCTATGCCTCTAAGTCCCTAATCCCATTAGGATGACTTAGTTAAGTCAAACCCAAAATTAACAGTTTGGATATCACTATTATACCATTGCGCCTTACCAAGATGAATATAGGTGCTTTGCTTTGGCAAACCCACCTAATGTTGATGAAAGTCTTGACGAATGCCAGCATTTGGAAGGCATCACATTTAATGACTTAATATTTGTTTGAGCGATTTTTCTTTTGATCTCACCAATTTGTTATATCTGGTTGTCTTATACATGCATCACATACAAATATAAAACATGTATCTCATGCTTACAAGAAAATAAACATGACATGGTTATAGCCCAAACTATGCGATATTCTCATGCCAATGAGAGTATCATAAAAGCCTAAGAAAAGAAAAGGGTCTTCACAAGCTCTTTCTCTTCATTTCTTGGTTGCTCTTTTGTTGTCACCTCCTTGGACATACCACCTTGGATGATCCCTTAATGTACCATTACATTAATAATAGAAACCTCGAGTTACATTCGAGGGGAGTAAGGTGAGAAAAGAATGTATAATGAGAGTAACAAGAGAAGGCACGACTCGCAGGCCATATTCACAAGTACAACCAATCAATGGCTATAACCATGCACCATGCTTCAACCATCAATCAGCATAACATGCCAAATCTTATTCAACAAATGCATGCCAATTTTCGCGAGTTGATTAACCAGTTTTATTTATGTGGCGCTTTGCATACGGCGGTCCCGCTGGCCGGTCAGCCAAGCTAGGGTTTTTGTAACTATTACAAGAATCCTAATCCATATAGGTATCTCATACCTATCAATTTTGAGTTAATCTCATTAACCAATTAGTGTTGTTTCTTCATATATGTCATATGTTCATTACGAGTTTCGGTTTCATGCATCATGAATCAATCTAATTAACCATGGCCGAAAGCAATCGAATACATAACATCATGTGATTCAACATTCAAGCCCGATTCAGGGTTCCACCAGTAGCTCTGATACCACTGTTAGGTTTCAGGAGCCAAACAGTGCAGCGGCAATTAATTGAAACCCTCCAGGATCAAAGTGAAACGAGGTAAACTGGGTGTTAGAAAATTTTCATACCTAATTTTTGGTTGAGATCTCTCACTCAACTATAGAGTTGAATCACAAAACCTGTACAGTTGACATGTTCAAGCTCTCTATGGTATCCACACGAGCCTCTCGGGATCACCACGCTTCCACCACGTACCGGCAGATGCGTTTATCTTATGTTCGCAGTGCTAGCTTGTGTCCTCCAAGGAATTGCAAGAGAAGAGTGTGGCTGTCCTTTTGGGAGCTAGGGCAAGGAGACCCATGAATTTTTCTCTAAAAGTTGTATTTATAGTGAGACTCAACTTCCATGCTTAATGGGTTTGAAACCCCTAATCCAATTAGGCTTTAATTTTGGGCTTAATAATGGCTCAACTCTTGCGCTCGTTATTAATACGAAATTAAAGTGAAACCATAACCCAAATAATTAGCCCATGCACTCTAATGATCGAAATAGCTATATGTGTTTGACCCAATAGGCTCTTGCCACGTTGGCAATGATCATAAATCACATTTATGATCATAAGCAATGAGCGGTGTCTAGCAACACATCATTGTTACCCAAGTGAGAAAATTGTCAGTGATTCAACTAAACCTTTATGATCATCACCAATATATGGCATTGTCCCTTCGTCCAAGATATCAAGACTAAGCACGAGGCATGGAATGTGTCACTCTTGCGTAGCTCAATCTTTGGTTTCTTGATTATCGAGTAGATCAACTTAAACTGATGACATTGATATCGTATATCAACTCATCCGAGCATGGCCATGCATTTTTCTTAGTCTTACTCTATCAAGAGGCTCGAAGATATCACTCCCATTACATTGGAGGAACAAATCCCATCTTGATCATACAAATCCCTCCGCATGATATGTGACATACCCAATGACCTCCTTCAAGTTCACTCAGTTATGAGCAACAAAGGAAAGTATCAAAGTATGTGACTCACATGTAGGGAACCTTGATGATCTTAGGTCAAAGGACTATATATACCATGATCACTATGAGAATCACTTATGACACTCATATAACGATCCATGTAGTGCTCTCATGGTGGGTCGGTCTAGTACACAAGTTCTCCAACTTATACCCATATGTAGACTACATATCTCATATTGGTCTCCACATATGCTAGTCGTTATGTATTATTGCAACCCGCTCCACAATAATACTTGACCAAGGAAATTTGAGAATATCATTATTCTAGGGTTAAAATTATTTTTATTACGTTACTCAGAAACAGAACAACAAACATAATTGCTGGATTAACGCCTTAAGAAAATATCATGACTCAATGTGCAAAAATACAATCATCTCATGATTGGCTTTTTGGGCATGACACTAACACTCACGTCCTCGAGGTGTTATGAGGTAAGATGACAAACATACGGTTTATACAACCACTGACAAGGAACCTTTATGATCGAAACTTCTTGCCTAGGCATAATTGCCCATGAATAGCTAAGCAGACCTCTGCCCGAGGTACGAACCGATCACATGCAAATCTAGCCGACCTCATGTTCCAATCTGCTTGACTATGAAAAATGGCCTTCTGCCTAAAAGCTTCCTATAAAAACTCAAGAGGCTCCTAGGTAATAGGACATGAGAGCCCTCCATTTTTTTGCTTATAACTCTTAGCAACCTTTCTCTTGTATACTAACTTGGGCGATGGAGGTCCCTACCTAGAAAAACACTCCATGAAGCCTCTAACCTATTAGTGTTGTGCCCAAAAGCGAATCATGAGATGATTTTATTTTGCACATTGAGGCAAGATATATTATTGAGGCATTAATCCAGTAACTATGTTTATTGTTTTGTTTTTATGTAGCGTAATAAGCATAATTATAACCATAGAATAATGATATTCTTAAATGTCCCTGGTCTAGTATTGTCATGGAGAGGGTTGCAATAATACATAAAGACTAGCATATATGGAGACTAATATAAGATATGTAGTCGACATAAGGGTACAAGTAAGAGAACTTGTGTACTGGACCGACCCACCATGAGAATACTACATGGATCATTATATGAGTGTCATAAGTGATTCTCATAGAGATTGTGTAGATATAGTCCTTTGACCTAAGGTCATCAAGGTTCCCTACATGGAGTCACATACTTTGATACTTCCTTTTGTTGGCTGTAACTAAGTGAACATGAAGGAGGTCATTGGGTCTGTCGCATATCATGCGGAGGTTTTTGTATGATCAAGGTGGGATTTGTCCTTCTTATGTAATGGGAGTAATATCTTCAGGCCCCTTGATAGAGTGAGACTAAGAAAATACATGGCTTTGCTCGGATGAGTTGATATATGATATCAATGTCATTAGTTTATGTTAGTCTAGGCAATAATCAAGAAACCATAGATCAGGCTATATAAGAGTGACACATTCCATGTCTTGTGCTAGGTCTTGATATCTTGGATAAATGGACAATGGCATATACAGAAAATGATCATAAAGGTTTAGTCAAATCACCAACAATCTTGTAACCTGGGTAGGAATGATGTGTTGCTAGACACCGCTCATTGTTCATGATCATAAATGTGATTTATGATCATTCCCAATGCGATAGGAGCCTATTAACTCGCACACATAGAGCCAATTGGATTATTTTAGTGCATGGGCTGAATTATTTGGTCTTGGTTTCAAGATAATTTTGTATTAATGACTGGTGCAAAGGTTGTGCAATTATTAGGCTCAAAATTAGAACCTAATTCGATTAAGGCTTTAAAACCTATTAGGCTTGGGAGTACAGTCATATTATAAATACATCATATAGTGAAAAATTCACAGCTCTTGCCATAGCCTTGTTCAGGATGAAATCAAAAGAGTTTTGAGAGTTCCAACAGTACTCTTCTCTTGTCATTCCTTGGAGGATGCAAGCTAATACTGCGAGCGCAAGCGGATACCATAGAGAGCTTGAACACATTAACGGGTCAAGTTTTGTGATTCGACTCAATAGTTGGGTGAAAGATCTCAACCGAACTAGGTACAAATTTTGAGCACCCGATTTACCCCATTTTACTTGGATCTTGGAGCGTTTTTGTTATATGCCACTTTGCTTGCTTGGCTCCCGAAACCCTTTAGTGTTATCAGAGCTACTAGTGAAACTCTAAATTGGGATTAAGCGTTGAATCGCATGATATATTGTGTGTTCGATTGCTTTCGATCGTGATTGATTATATTTATTCATGATGCATGAAACCAGAACTCATAATGTGTATATGAGATATATGCAAAAATGACACAAATTGGTTAATGAGAATAACCCTAGATTGATTGGTATGTGATACCTATGTAAATTAGGATTGTTGCAATAGTGGTTAAACCTTAGTAGGGACGGATTAGGTGCACACCCACACAGGCCCCAGCCTGTCCACTTCTAGTGCTACTTAATTGTGCTACCAAAGCACTAACACTTATAATGGTTTATAAGTAAATTTGTGGCTCGGCCATGTTCCTCATACTTGCTCAAAAACTCTACTGATATAGCTAAGGCCTGGGAGGTGCCCCGGAAGGCTAACCAAGTAGTTTTAGGTCATTACTTGTAGCACAAAGCAAGCTTTAAATGGTTACTTGCAACACAAGGCAAGATTTATGTACCTTCATTATTAAGTGTTTTGGGTGTGTGTTCATCAAGTGTGGCATTTCAATGCATGTCAATCAAGAAGCCCATATCCATTCAAGTTTTGAAAACATGAGCTTTTCATGACTTATGCACATTCCGCACAACAAGATCTAAGAGAGTTTTACACATTATGGTCAAAACCAAAAGTACTATTAACATAAACTTTCCACTCCATTCATAACACTTATATAATAGTTTCATAAGTCATCCAAGGCTATGTACAAAAAATATCCTCCTCACTAGTGCTTACATCCTTGGAATACTACCAAGAGTACTCAAAATACAAAATGGCCATTAGTTATGCATTACATATACAAGTTCTTAATAGTACCCGAAAGCTACCTTAACTGTATAATACAAAACCAAGGTTAGTAGGAAATGTCCTACAACTACACCCATAATCAAGAGTGCAATCCATAAAACTAATTCCCATGAACACACATCCATAACTATAGGCTTGTCCCACGCTCTACACTTAAGCCTGCAAAACTCAAGCACATGAATTTCCAAGACATATATAGCACCTGCACTAAGACATATTGAGCAATAATCTTTTCGGTTTAGGACATACCTTAATGCAACCGAGCACTAACCTGGTGCACAAGCAACTAATCAAGGTCAAATCCTTTTCCTATAACACATACAAAATGGGGCATGAGTTTTACAACTCAGTAAGGAATTCACCACAGCTGATTAGGCTTATTTAGTTAAGCCCAAGGGCTTAACCTCCCCTAATCAAGCTCTACCTACAATCAAAGACAATAAAACACCAAAACATAACATATGCAATAAGATTCACATAATAACTACAACTATAAATGGTTAGCAAGCATAAACAAGCAACCAAAGCACACAACTCACACACCCCACACTCAGTTCTTTCTCGGCTGAAAGCGAACTAGCAAGTACCCACAAAAATTCCATCCATGCTTCACCATACTAACACCCATTCCACTAGAGCTCCAAGTTCAATTATAGGTTGGCCTAGCCATACTGAACTTTAGTACTTTCCATTAGTAACTAGCTAGCCACCATATCACATAAACCTAAAGGTATCATATAAGCCCCTATAGCATTCTAAGATCATCTAGCTCAAACTACTATCACTTAGAAGCCAAAATACTAACTTGAACATGGAACAATACCAGAATCAAGTAGTATACCATGAATCCTTACTAATTATTTTGTTTGAGCTCTTGGTCATACTTGAATCTCCAAGAATAAGCTTAGGAACACAACTATAAGGTCACCAATGGCCAAAATCACCAAATGTGAGCTTGATTCTTCAATTCAAGTTCCAATCAACAAGAATTTGGCTTGAACCTCGCCTTCCTTTGTTGAGAACAACAGTGAACTTGCAACAATGAAGTTCAAACCCGAGTACATCCGGCTACACAAAGTGGAGATATGCAAAATTCCCACATGTTCCACATGGTGTATAAAATGGTTCTAACGCCTTTCTTGGCTTTACACAATTTTGCATGGCTCAATTAAATCCTTCCATGCATCTTAGTATCATTATTAGCACCCAATTAGGAGTACATTTTGACCCTTAAACTTTGTTTCTTGGAATTACCAATTAAGCCATTTTACATGTACATTTTGCACCCGATAAGCCTTGGGTAAGCCTACCCATATTATCACTCATTTTCCCTTAAGACCCTCTTTGTTTTAATGCAGTTGTCCTGCATTTTTGGTATGGCCTGTTAGTGTTGTGCCCAAAAGCCAATCATAAGATGATTGTATTTTTGCACATTGAGTCATGATATTTTATTAAGGCATTAATCCAGCAATTATTTTTGTTGTTTTGTTCCTGCGTAACTTAACAAACATAATTGTAACCCTAGAATAATGATATTCTTAAAAGTCCCTGGTCTAGTATTATTGTGAAGCGGGTTGCAATAATACATAATGACTAGCATATGTGGAGACAAATACGAGATATGTAGTCTACATATGGGTACAAGTTGGAGAACTTGTGTACTGGACCGACCCACCATGAGAACACTGCATGGATCGTTATATGAGTGTCATAAGTGATTCTCATAGTGATCAGGGTATATGTAGTCCTTCGACCTAAGATCATCAAGGTTCCCTACATGTGAGTCACATACTTTGATACTTTCCTTTGTTGCTCGTAACTGAGTGAACTTGAAGAAGGTCATTGGGTATGTCACATATCATGCGGAGGGATTTGTATGATCAAGATGGGATTTGTCCCTCCTATGTAACGGGAGTGATATCTTCGGGCCCCTTGATAGAGTGAGACTTAGAAAATGCATGGCCATGCTCGGATGAGTTGATATGCGATATCAATGTCATCAGTTTAAGTTAGTCTACTCGGTAATCAAGAAACCAAAGATTGGGCTATACGAGAGTGACACATTCCATGTCTCGTGCTTAGTCTTGATATCTTGGACAAAGGGACAATGGCATATATCGGTGATGATCATAAAGGTATAGTCGAATCATCGACAATCTTGTCACTTGGGTAGCAATGATGTGTTGCTAGACACCGCTCATTGCTTATGATCATAAATGTGATTTATGATCATTGCCAACGTGATAAGAGCCTATTGGGTCACACACATAGAGCAATTTGGATCATTAGAGTGCATGGGCTAATTATTTGGGTTATGGTTTCACTTTAATTTCGTATTAATAATGGGCCCAAGAGTTGAGCCATTGTTATGCCCGAAATTAAATCTTAATTGGATTAGGGCTTTGAAACCCATTAGGCTTGGAAGTTGAGTCTCACTATAAATACAAATTTTAAGTGAGAAATTTGCAGGTCTCCTTGCCCTAGCCTCCCAAAAGGACAGTCGCACTCTTCTCTTGCAATTCCTTGGAGGACGCAAGCTAGCACTGCGAGCGCAAGAGAAACGCATCTACTGGGACGTGGTGGAAGCGTGGTGATCCCGAGAGGCTCGTGTGGATACCATAGAGAGCTTGAACACGTCAACTATTCAGGTTTTGTGATTCGACTCTACAGTTGAGTGAGAGATCTCAACAAAAAATTAGGTATGAAAATTTTCGAACACCCGGTTTACCCCGTTTCACTTGGATCCTGGAGGGTTTTGGTTAAATTCCGCTGCCCTGTTTGGCTCCCGAAACCCAACATGGTTAACTACTGAGGTAGGGTCCTGACAACTCCTCCCTCAAAGAATTTGGTCTTCCAAATTCTTCACAAGTTTTGGATACAATTAAGGGTAACATTTGGCAATCTCCTACTCTACTTCCCAGGTTGCCTCTTTTGGAGTACGATTACTCCACTGAATCTTAGTCATAGAAATCCACCTACTTCTTAATTTCCTAGTATCTCTGGCTAGGATTTGGATAGGTGCCTCCTCGTATGATAGGTTTGGGGTTATAGGCACACTAGCAGGTATCACTATTTGCTTTGAACGTGGAACATACTTCTTAAGTAAGGTTACATGAAATACACCATATATATTTCCAAGTTCAGGTAGCAAGCCTAATTTTTATGCCACATTTCCAACTTTGGCCAACACTTGGTATGGCCCTATATATCTGGGTGCCAATTTCCCTTTATTTCTAAATCTTGTCACCCCTTTCATAGGAGAGACCTTAAGCCATACCCAGTCTCCCTCCTAGAATTCCAGGTTTCTTCCTCTTTTTTGGTCTACATAAGATTGTTGTCTATCATTAGCAGCCTTGATTCTTGCTTGAATCATTTTTATCTTTTCAGTAGTCTCTTTTATAATCTTTTGTCCCATTTCTAATCTATCTTCTGGCTGATGACAGCAATGTGGGGTAATACATTTTCTGCCATATAAACCTCTATATGGGGCCATCTTAATCACTGAATGGTAACCATTATTATAAGAAAATTCCACTAATGGGAGATGCAAATCCCATTATGCTTGGAAATCAATGACACAACACCATAGCTTATTTTCCAGAGTTTGAATTGTTCTCCCTGTTTGTCAATCTGTCTATAAATGGTATGTTGAACTAAACTTAAGCTTAGTTCCTAAGGCCTGATGTAGGGATTTCAGAATCTAGAAAAAAACCTAGGATCCCTATCTGACACAACATCATCAGGTATTCCATGAAGTCTAACTATCTTTTTTATGTAAAGTTTGGCAAGTTTGTCTGATGAATCAGTGAGATTCATTGGGAGAAAATGGGCTGCCTTGGTCAATCTGTCTACAATGACCCAAATGGCATTATGTTTTCTTCTTGTTAGTGGCATTCCTACTACAAAGTCCATAGATATGGACCACCACTTTCTCTCAGATATGGGTAAGCTTTGGAGCTTCCCTCTTGGTTTTTGGTGCTTAACCTTTACTTGTTGGCACACTTCACACTTAGCTACATGAGTGCTAATGTCATGCTTTATATATGGCGGCCAAAAATAAGCTCTGAGAGCATGGGACATTTTTGTCACTCTAGGATGCATGCTAAGTTTACTAGAGTGTGCCTCTTCCAGAATTTGGAAATCTTAGGTCATCCTTTTTAGGCACATGTAATCTATTCTGGAAGTATAATAATCCTTGCTTATAGGAAAATCCTCGGAATAGTTCTCTTCTCCTTTGGCCAAACACCAATCCAATTTTCTCGTCACTAGATTGTGCTTCTCTAATGAGTTTTTTCGATTCAAGAGTAATAGTGAGCACACTAAGTTGTTCATGCTCTTAATTTAACTGCTGACTTGCTAAGAAAGTAATATTAAGGCTATCAGCCTTATGTTCCCCATCTCCTCCTTTGAGCACTCTAGTGTAATTTATGCTCAGAGCATCTGCCACTACATTGGCTTTGCCAGCTGTGTATTCAATTACATAATCAAAATCCTTTAGGTACTCCAACTATCTTTTCTACCTCATGTTTAAGTCCATTTGAGTAAAAAGGTACTTGAGTCTTTTATGGTCTGTATAGACTTGAAATTTATTACCTAATAGGTAATGTCTCCATTGCTTAAGAGCAAAGACTACTACTGCTAATTCCAGGTCATGCACTGGATACTTCCTTTCATGTGGTCTTAATTGTCTTGATCGAAAAGCAATAGGCCATTTACTTTGCATTAAGACACAACCTAACCCTACATGAGATGCATCAGTATACACCTTATAGTCCTTTTGAGGGTCTGGTAAAACTAGAAAAGGACCTGTTGTCAACCTCCTTTTTACCACTTAGAAGCTTCCCCCAAATTTACTCTTCCAAACAAATTTCTTATTCTCTCTAGTTGACTGGGTCATGGGAGCTACTATAATAGAAACTTTTGGCACAAATCTCCTATAGTAGCCAGCTAACCCTAGGAAAGTTATGACTTCCTTAACATTCTGTAGTTGTTTCTAATCCAAGATTGATCTGACCTTTTCAGGTCCCACTACTAATCCTTGATCATTAATCACATGAACTAGAAACCCAATTTCTCGAGTCCAAAATTTACATTTACTTAGCTTCCCATAAAGCTTATGTTCTTGGAGCAGGCCAAGTGCCAACCTCATGTGTTCTTTATGAGTTTTCTCATCTTTTGAGTATACCAAAATATCATCAATGAAACCACCATAAAGTGCTCTAGGTATACTCTAAACACCATCTACAAAAGGTCTATGAAAAATGCAAGTGCATTTATGAGCCCAAATGGCATCATTGTATATTCAAAATGTCCATACATAGTCCTGAAAGCAGTCTTATGTATGTCTTCCTCCTTAACCCTCAACTGGAAATATCTTTGCTTCTTTCAACTAATCAAATAGATCTTCAATTTTTGGGAGGGTGTACTTGTTTTTAATGGTCAAGGCATTAAGTTTTCTGTAATCTATACAGAGTCTAAGGGTCCCATCTTTCATTTTCACAAACAAAATAGGTGCTCCCCAAGGAGACACACTAGGTCTAATAAACCCTTTTTCAAGCAATTCATCTAATTGCTTTCTTAGTTCTACCATTTCAAGTAATGCCATCCTATATGGGGCAGCAGACATTGGGGTTACTCCTGGTACCAGTTTAATTTCAAACTCCACCTCTCTCATGGGTGGTAGTCTAGGTAGGTCTGTAGGGAAAATTTATGGGTAATCTTGAACTATAGGAATTTGCCTAAGTTCACTAGCCAGTCCTTGTTCATTTAATTCCAGGCATTCATATTCATTTTCTAGAGTTATTAATTTCAACACTTCAACTTTGTAGTCCAAGACTAACTTTAGTGACTTATCCAATTCAAATGGTTTACAACGAGGCACCAATAATTTTCTTGCATGACAATCTATAACCACTTTATTCTCACTTAGCCAGTTCATGCCTAATATCACATCATAATCATAAGTTTCTAGCACTATTAAATCTGTTCTCAATTTCAACTTGTCAATCTGAATCACACAATCTTCAACTATATGATATGTAAATAAGACTTCATTACAGACAGTCTTAGACAAATACATGCTGGTCATGTACTTTACTTCTAAATTCATGGTCTTATCCAAGTTAGATGAAATTATAGATGATGAAGCTCCAGTATCAAATAATGCAAACACTAACTGGCCATTAAGGTAAATAGTACCTTTCAAGGCTCTTCTGCTTATCCTCTACTGGCTAGTATCCTTCTCAACTACCATGGCCTCTAATGCCTCCTACACCTTCTTGGATGTCTCTAACTAAAACATCCTGCGAGAAGGTTCATTTTGCCTTATTTGATCCTAAGGCAGCTTAGGTGCATGCCTTCCCCCTAGCTTAGGCATATTAGTCTTCATCTGTGGCATAGGTATCTGCCTTCCAAGCCATTTAGAGTTGTATCTCCCTGGCATTCTCCTATCATCCCTACTTTTAGGACAATCTCTCACCTCGTGATCTGGGGCTCCACATTTGTGGCATCGACTGGTAAGCTTAAAGGATGGCTTGTTGCCATAAAAGTTTCCATAGGTAAGGCACTGAGGACTATATTGTTGTGGCCCTTTTTCTTTCTTGCTTCCTTTCCTTCCCCCACTTGGTTCAAGTTCTTCTCTGGGCCTTTTCTGGTGCCCTTTTTGTGATCCACTTCCACTCCTTAGACCATTTATTGTTTGCTCCTTGAATTCCTACTCAAGTGCTATAGCAGTTTGTACTACTTAATAGTAGTCTTTAGTCCCATAGCCCTGAGAATCTATCTCAGCTCAAGCCTTAAGCCTCTCAAGAACCTCTTGGTCCTTAACTCTTCTTATCCATCGTACTAAGGGGCATATCTTATCAAGCTATTGAATTTCTACTCATACTCTATTACACTGAAGTTTCTTTGCTTTAACTAGTCAAATTCCACTTACTTCTGATCCTTTAGGGCCATACCCATATACTGCTGTTGGAAAACTTGGATGAACTTAGCCCACCTCCTAGACCTTCTCCTTGCAAGGGGCCTCCTTTGGTTCTTATCCTGGTAAATTCTCTGTACAGCACTCCATTAGAGCTTTGCATTCCTTTCAAACCTGAAGGTGGCTAGAAGCACTTTCTAGGTAGAGGACACTTCCATCCTCCCAAATATTTTCTCCACCTGATATATCCAGAATTTAGCTTTGTCAAGATCACATCCACCCTTAAAAATAGGTGGTTTCAATGCTAGGAACCCTTCCAACTGGCCATCCCTTAATCCACCTTTTCTTGGTCTTTCCTCTCTGGCTTCTGTGTTTTGGGTTCCACCCGTAGGTGGCCCTCATTTGGTTGTAATTTTAATAGAAGGCTCAGTCTTCCTTGGAGACATGTAAGTGTCCAGTTCCTCCACCTTTAGACTCTCTTTTACTTTAGCCCTGGCTTCCTGCCTCACTTCTGACCTTATTCTTTTAGCCCTTGGGTGTCTTCTTTCTTCATCACCTTCATCTTCTTCTCAGTTCCTTTTATTTTTGCTTGCTTGATCATAGTTGACTGGTTCTTTACCAAGCCTTCTACCCCTTCTTTCTTCACCTCCAATATTCTCTCCTACCTTTTTTTGTTATGGGCTTTCCTGTGCTTGGGCTATGCTTCTAAACAAGGCTTGCATACTAACCAACAACTAGGTTACTGTGGCTTGTAATGTTTCCATCATCTGGTCCATTCTTTCCTGTCTGCCATTACTAGGTCAAGGTACATTTATCCTAGCATTAGGCTTTTCGGCCAAATCAAGCTCTAAGGCCTCTAGTTGTCTTTCAGGCTCAACTATATGTAGTCCAGTTCTAGGATGGGTTGCTATACTTTCTTCTTGTTCAAGGAATTCTCTTTCCCTGCCTCGAGTTCTTATTTTGCACTCAAGATGCATTTATTCACATATGCTCAATAAGTACAAATCTACCTAAACCTAAGTGGGAACAAGTATAGAGAAAACCTCATAGTTTAATCAAAGCTATAAACCAAAGCTCTTATACCAACAAAGCTTGTCACACCCCACATAAGCCCTAGGCTGTGCACCTGCAGTTCTACTCAAATGTGCTACGAAAGCACTAACACTTATAATGGTTTATAAGTAAATTTATGGCTCGGCCATGTTCCTCATACTTGCTAAAAAACTCTACTCAAATAGCTAAGGCCTAAGAGGTGCCCTAAGAGGCAAATTAAGTAGTTTTAAGTCATTACTTGTAGCACAAGGCAAGGTTTAAATGGTTACTTGCAACACAAGTGATGCTTGTCAGCATCCTCATTGTATGACATGCTGGGCCTGAAGGAGAGACTTTTTGTGTGAAGGTGTCTATGAGACTTTGAAGAATAGGGGTTAGAGACTCCCTGAAAGGTGGTTCAGGGGGAGGAACCTTTGATGCCTAAGTCAGTATTTGTGTGAGTAATAGTAGTGAGCAAAGAGTGAAGAATAAAGAAAAAGTCTCTCTCCATCTTACCAAGGTCCCTCCCAGGTATTTATAGGAGGGAGGAGCGAGGAGGCCATTTGACACAGCCTGTTTAGACCATGACACATGTTAGGTTAGATGTGATCCATACCTTTGGAGAAAGGTATCTCTAGCTAGCCGTAGGCCATTTTGGCTAGAGGGTACGGGCGTGTTCGAGGTCTTTTTGTCAGAGGCTCATTAACCATTTTTGTCATAACTCTGTGAGACACCTTTGCTGTACGAGACCTATTCGGGAGAAGATTTTCCCGAAGGGCTATTGGGAAAGGCCCTTCGGCAGAGTGGGTCACCTTCGAAAGATGTTTTCCTCTATCGAGGATGGTGAATCTAATTTTCCAAGGTCGGTAGGTTCATAAATCCAAGGGTGGTGAAAGACACCTTTTCCCGAAGTTAGTCATGTTACCTTTCCGAGGGTGGTGTTGAGGGTGCCCCAATGTCAGGGCTGTGCTAACAACGAAGATGGTTTTCAGATAGCTGATTAGGAGATCTTGAGGGTCATAACCCTTCGGTTATCACATGCCGCCTTTAAGAAGCCGAATTAGTATCTTTAGCGTTAGGATTTTCTGAGCGTGTCATGAAAGCGACAGACGTTCCTATTCAACAGCGCTAAATCTTGAGCTAGGTCACCTTCTTCAGGGTGGGCATCTCTTTGGTTCACAATGCCTCCTTTCACAGAAGCAGTATCTTCAACAGCAAATGGGATTCCTCATTCTTGACCGAGCTCTTGATGTTCCCGAAGTTATATCTTTGGATGAGGAAGAATATTTCCCCTTTTGATTTTTTCTTGGTCTCTGTTGCTTGTCAATGAATCATCATGTCTTATGACTAGGCAGTCGCATCACTTTGGGCTAAGCTTGCATAGGCCTGCTAATGTCGAAAAGTGTGCCCTCATTTTGAAGATTTCAGGATCTTATGATAACATACTTTTATGTTATCTTTCTTCTTGTATATACCACATGCATATTCGTTCATTTCAATTCAACATAAGCATGCATAACATGTTATATAACATATCAAGATCACATACATGTTGTGTTAAATAAATCCTAGCATGCTACTAAGAACATACATAAGAAATGAAACCTAACATGCTACTAAACCAAGAAAAGATGTGCACCTTTCTTCTTGGTTATCTTTGGCAAAACCTTGAGGGAGAACTTGATCTTAGAAGGGCACCTTGAAGCTTGAATAGAGATGAACAATCTCTATGTAAATCCACCCACAATGCTCTCAAGAAGTGTTTAATATTTCGGCCCCTAAAGGAAATAGGAGGAGAACAATTTTCTCTCAAGAAAATGGAGCAAATGGAGTGCCAAATTCGTGCATCAAATGGCCAGCCACTAAAGGCTATTTATAGATGACCAAAAGGCACACCTTTACACCAAGAAAGGTGTCTTTTAAGCCAAAGAACACTTCCTTTGGCTAAGGGTCATGTATGGTGGCGAAAATACATGTCTTTTAGCCAAGAAACACTTCCTTTGGCCTATAACCACCCATAACTACCTTATGGGCGAAAATACATGTCTTTTTGGCCTAAGGAACACTTCCAAAAGACATCATTCTTGGTGCTATAACCACCCCAACCTACCCATGGCCGAATATACATGTCTCTTGATGTCAAAGGACATCATTCTTGGTGCAATAACCACCCCAACCACCTCATGGCCGAATATACATGTCTCTTAATGTCAAAGGACATCATTCTTGGTGCAATAACCACCCCAACCACCCCATGGCCGAATATACATGTCTATTCACTCAAGGAACACTTCCTTTGGATGAAAGGACATGTTCTTTTAGCCAATAGTCATCTCTTTTGATGAAGAGACATACCTTTACACAAAAGATGTGTCTCTTGGTGGTTTTGAGCTAAAAGCAAGGTGAGCTGGCACAAAGCTAGCTCACTATGCTACTTATGCACCATTGAGCTCCTTTGAGCTCCAACCAAGCACCATGAACTGAGGTCCAGCTCCTAGAGCTGACCTTGAGCTGGAGTTAGCTGCTCTCAGCTGAAGTGAACTGAAGTCCAGCTACATTCAGCTACCAAAAGCTGAAGACTTGAGCTGACTTGAAGTGAGCTGACTTGAGCTGACTTGAGCTAACTTGAGCTGAAGTCCAGCTACTTTGAGCTACTTATAGCTGAAGTGAGCTGACTTGAGCTGACTTGAGCTAACTTGAGCTGAAGTCTAGCTACTTTGAGCTACTTATAGCTGAAGTGAGCTGACTTGAGCTGACTTGAGCTGAAGTCCAGCTACTCGGAGCTACTTATAGCTACAGTGAGCTGACATAAGCTAACTTGAGCTAAAGTCTAACTACTTTGAGCTACTAATAGCTTAAGTGAGCTGTAGCTTAAGTGAGCTGACTCGAGCTAAAGGGAGCTACTTCTAGCTGCCTTAGATAGCTGTTCAAGCTAGAGTTAGCTCAATGAGCTCAAATCCTATCTTAAAAGGATCTTGGTGCGCCAAGAATTCCAACAAACTCCCACTCGCACTAAGATGCTTTTAAACTTCCAGCTCCCACTCAAAACAAACTCCTTAATCCTTATAGCCGAAATAATCCAGACACTTCTACATATATAGAGTTGTGGGTGCGACCTCAGGCACACACACTAAGTCTCTTCCATTGAGGTTGTTAGACTCTCAATAGAAGATTGTCCTCTCCTCATAGTTTGAACTTCTTCAAACTTTCCTTTGAACACATCAAATTCAAGTGTGTTGCTTAAACACATCAAGCTTGCTTGAACACATCAAGTTATGCCTTTCAGACCCCAGACATATGATACACTTCTTAATCACAATCAGTCTCTTTCTTAGAATTTCAACTCCTTGAAATCCATGATTGTATTAAGCATTGAGTACTCATTTCAATCACTTGTCATTCAATCTAGCATACTACTCACAGTAATATGTGGGCCCAAGATTGAATTTAGTGAACGTGTATCATCTTAATGTCTTTCCTTTTAGCTTCAACTACTTAGGTCAATGAGTTAACATGATTACCCAAAAGGAGGATACTCCAGTCTCATTTCTCTAAGACCTTCGACAACCAATCAAAGTAATCATAATTAACTCAACTTCCTAATAGCAAGCCATAGTCACTAAGAGTCTGATTCGAAGAATCTCACACTAAGCAAGAATAGAGACAACTTGCTTAAATTCTTCTCTGGTCGTATTTCATGGTCATGGAACACTTGGAAACACATCCATTAAAGTTCCATAATACACTTCTAAGGTGTTTTACTCATGTCACTCCCACTTGGAGTGATCTCCATTCCAATTGAGGAGTGTGTCATTTCTCCCTCTTAAAACACCATGAAGTGTACTCCTCTTAACACATAAAAGGAGGACATGTCAATAACCATGAAATTTCTCCATGTAAGCCTTAGCTTACATTTAACATAGGCTAGGATGTATGAATGGTCATACAAACTGAATGCACCAAAGCATTGAATCTTGATTACTCATAATCAAGGCGACCATAAAAGCTAAAGTGTCATGTGTTGGAGCATGACTCCCACTTAAATGTATCTTTCACTTAAGTTTCATTTAAGTCTTTAGCCAGTCTCATCCTTAATCTTACACAAAGATCAAGGGCGGATGACTTGTGTGAGAAAGTCATCCTCTGCCTATGTTTGACATGTTCATTTGTTCGTTGTGATTCATAAAATTGAACTGAGTATTTCATAAAATACATAACATGTGTGACACCAAAGAGGTGAAGTACATCCAACATTTACAATCTTCTAAGACCCATTGCTCTAACATGTCGAGCAAATACAAGTGGTGGCAATGGCTTAGTGAGAGGATCTGCCACCATCAGGTCTGTAGAAATGTACTCAATCCTAACTTCACCCTCTTCAATTGCATCTCGCACAAAGTTATATTTCATGCTAATGTGCTTGGTCTTTCCATGGTATTTGGGGTCTTTGGTATAAGCCATGGCTGCCATACTATCACTGTAGATAGTAATAGGTTTCTCAATAGAAACCTTGGACTCCAATTTCTTAAGGAAATAACCTAGCCAAAGGGCTTCTTGTACAGCTGAGGCACATGAAACAAATTCAGCCTCCATTGTGGACAATGCTGTACAAGTTTGTTTCTTACTACACCAAGTAGTAGCTCCACTATTTAGCATGAAAAGATAACCAGATGTAGACTTGCTGGAGTCTCTATCTCCTCCCCAATCAGCATCGGAATAGCCACGTAAACCAAGGTCTTTACCTTGGTAACAAAGCCAATAATCCTTAGTACCCTTGAGGTACCTTAGGATCCTCTTGACACTTTTCCAATGCTCCAGACCAGGGTTGGAAGAATATCGTGCTAGAAGTCCAACCGCTTGGCTGATGTCTGGCCTTGTACATAACATGGCGTACATCAAGCTACCAATGGCACTTAGGTAGGGGACCTGAGCCATCTCTTCCTTCTCCTTTGGAGTCTTAGGACACAAGTCCTCTCCAATCTTGCAACCATATGCAAGAGGTGTACTCATGGGCTTTGCATTTGTTAAGTTGAACCTTGCAAGAATCTTATCAATATAAGGTTCTTGAGAAAGGGCCAATAGCCTTGCCTTTCTATCCCTCAGGATCTTAACCCCTAGGATAAAGGCAGCCTCTCCCATGTCCTTCATGTCAAAGGTGGAAGACAACCATCCCTTGATGGTACTTAACAATGCAAGCCCATTACTTGCAATCAGTATATCATCTACATATAGAGTCAATACTGCAAAACTAGACCCAGAAGAGTACAAGTATACACAATGGTCTTCATGCATCATCACAAAGCCATAGCTTGTGATTGCATGGTGAAACTTCAAGTACCACTGTCTTGAAGCTTGCTTAAGACCATAGATAGACTTCTTTAGTCTACATACCTTGTCCTCTTGACCCTTTTGGACAAACCCCTCAGGTTGTCTCATATATATCTCCTCACTCAAATCACCATTGAGAAAGGCGGTCTTTACATCCATCTGATGTAACTCTAGGTCTAGATTTGCCACGATGGCAAGTAATATCCTGATGGAAGTGAATTTTACAACAGGAGAGAAGGTGTCTTTGAAATCAACACCCTCCTTCTGTGTAAAACCCTTGGCCACCAAACGGGCCTTGTATCTTTCGATACTTCCATCAGAGTTCACCTTGATCTTGAGAACCCACTTGTTCCCAATTGCCTTACGGCCTGGAGGAAGATCACTTAGCTCCCAAACCCCATTGAGATGCATTGAATGCAACTCATCCTTCATTGCATTTAGCCACTCTTCCCTTTGTGCACCCTCAAGAGCCTCCTTAATGTTACTTGGCTCATCTATCTCAGATGCAACCAAATTTGCCTCACTATCCAAGATCCACCATTCTTTAGGTGGTCCAAATTTCCTCATTGATCTTCTCAATGTAGGCTGAGATGGAGGCATCTCATGCTCCATCTCTTGAGGCTCAACATTTTGCTCTTGAGTATCCTCAACTCCCTCTTGAACAAAACCTTCCTCTTGGAGGTCTTGCTCATGTTGGTCCACAACAACAGGCATTTCTGGAGCCATTGCTCCATGTGGTTGAGGTACTCCCTCTAGAGTAGGTGCATGTGTCCCAGGTGTCCTTATGACACTTGGTTGATCCTCATCTAGGATCTGGCTTAATGAGGTTAAGTCACCACGCTCACCAACTTTGGGGAACTCATCCTCCACAAAGTTAGCATTCCTTGCATCAAAGATGTTCCCAGTTTTGTGACTTATATCCAAGAACACATAACCCCTAGATTGTTCAGCATAACCAAGGAAGGCACACCTCCTCCCTCTTGGACCCAACTTTCCCAAAGGATGGTCCGTTATGTGAACATAAGCCAAACAACCCCAAGGACGTAAATAGCTTAGATTAGGAGTTTTCTTCTTCCATAACTCATATGGAGAAGAGTTCACATTCTTGGTGGGTACTCTATTAAGGACATGAACTGCACACAGCAGTGCATCACTCCAATAAGTGATGTCTAAGTTGGCCTTTGCCATCATGGAACGTACCATGTCCATAAGAGTTCTATTCTTCCTCTCAGACACTCCATTCTGTTGGGGTGTCCAAGGAAGAGTGAACTCCCTTTCAATACCCTTCAAGTCACAAAATGCCTTGAATGCATTTGATGTATACTCTCCACCCCTATCTGTCCTCAAGGACTTAACCTTCTTACCTACTTGGTTCTCAACCAAGTGTACATACTTCTCAAAGCATGCCAAGGCCTCTGCCTTGTTTCTTAGTAGGTAGATGTGGGTGAATCGAGTATAATCATCAGTGAATGTGATGAAGTACTTGAATCCATTTCTAGATTCAACCCTCATGGGCCCACATAGGTCAGAGTGAACTAAACTTAGTGCCTCACCTCTCCTAGTTGCTTTGCCAAAAGGCTTTCTTGTGGCTTTTCCCTCTAGGCATGATTGGCAACTTGGAAGGACAACCTTGGTCAAGGAACCTAGCAAGCCACTCTTGGCTAGCTTGTCCATTCTATCTTGACCAATATGACCTAACCTCTCATGCCATCTTATTTCATTTGTGACCTCTGTCACATAGCAACTAGGACTTGCAACAGAATGGTTAGTTGGCTTCAACTCATAAAGCCCATTATTAACTGAGCAAGTGCATACTATCTTATTATCTTTAATAATAGACACATTATTATTAAAGAATTTAAACCAATAATTGTACTTCAACATACAACTTATAGAAATCAAATTTCTACAAATGTTTGGTACATACAATACATCTATTAGATACAAATATCCAATATCTATAGGAATTCTACATGTTCCTATGCCTTCTACTTCCAGCCTGGCATCATTTCCCACTGAAACGTGCTTAGCTCCTTTTGAGAGCTTCCTGTAGGCCACGAACCAGGACTTGTCCCGGGCTATGTGGTCTGTTGCTCCCGAGTCTACAATCCACAAAGAATTGCACTCAGTTAGTAATGTACATGACACAACATGTACAATGGAAGTAGAAGGGTATGTATGTACCTTGGGTGGACCCTTGCAATCTTTTGCAAAGTGTCCTTTATACCCACAGTTGAAGCACTTCAGCTTGCTTATGTCCCGCTTCTTCTTGAACTTTTTCTTGGAAGCAGGACCTTTTCCCTTGCCCTTCCCTGGCCCTCCTTTGCCACCATTCTTCTTCCATCCCTTCTGGATAGAGGATGAGGCAACATATGCCTTAGAATGGTCCTTAAGGGCCATCACCTCAGCCTCAAGCAGGAGGTGACGAGCAATGTCATCAAATGACATTATTTGAGGGTTATGGCGTAAGTTGACCTTCATCAACTGCCATTCCTCATCGGGCAGGGAACGGATTATTGCTTGCACTTGTTGCTCATCAGTGAGCACATGCCCTGCTGTCTTGAGTTGGTGGATCATGCGTGACATCTCACGCAAGTGAGCACTCATAGAGTGATCAGCACGCTTCACATAATTCTCAAACCTGAGAATCATTGAGCGTTGTTTCTCTACAGAAACATCTCCATACTTGGCCTTGACTGAGTCCCATATGGCCTTAGCCCCCTCAAGCATGGAGAATTCCACCATAATCTCATCCAGCATAGTGGAGAGGAGAGTGACTCTACACATAAAGTTCTTCTTAAGGAATGCCTCATAGGCAGTCCTATCCTGTCCCTCAGCAGGAGGCATGATCTCTTGAGTGAGCACATCAAGAGTATCTTGCTCAGTTAAAATGAATTTGACCTTCTGTTGCCAAATTGAATAGTTTTCACCATCCAATTTGAGGTCACGGTTTAATTCTGCAACTATATTCTTACAAGCCATCTACATTGATGCAATTCACATGTTTTAGTTCAATTTTCACAACAAGACTCAACAAAGCAACATGCGTATGAAACAACTTCTAACATGCTCATATATGGCAAAAGAGATGCATATAGCATTCGATCAGAAATACATAAACATGCCTTCATTGCTTCATACACATATCCTTCATTAGCCTTTCTCAAAATCATACACATATGTATGATCCTAAATCATGCTTACTACATGCAACATATACATTTCATGACCTAGGCTCTGATACCAATTGAAGATTTTCAGGATCTTATGATAACATACTTTTATGTTATCTACTCATATATATGCCACATGCATATTTGTTCATTTGAATTCAATATGGGCATGCATAACATGTTATATAACATATCAAGATCACATACATGTTGTGTTAAATAAATCCTAGCATGCTACTAAGAACATACATAAGAAATGAAACCTAACATGCTACTAAACCAAGAAAAGATGTGCACCTTTCTTCTTGGTTATCTTTGGCAAAACCTTGAGGGAGAACTTGATCTTAGAGGGGCACCTTGAAGCTTGAATAGAGATGAACAATCTCTATGTAAATCCAGCAACAATGCTCTCAAAAAGTGTTTAATATTTCGGCCTCTAAAGGAAATAGGAGGAGAAAAATTTTCTCTCAAGGAAATGGAGCAAATGGAGTGCCAAATTCGTGCATAAAATGGCCAGCCACTAAAGGCTATTTATAGATGACCAAAAGGCACACCTTTACACCAAGAAAGGTGTCTTTTAAGCCAAAGAACACTTCCTTTGGCTAAGGGTCATGTATGGTGGCGAAAATACATGTCTTTTAGCCAAGGAACACTTCCTTTGGCCTATAAGACCCCATAACTACCTTTGGGCGAAAATACAGAGCCAAGGAACACTTCCTTTTGGCCGAAATGATGTGTCTCCTTGGCCAAGGAACATGTCTTTTCTATATGCCGAAAATACATGTCTCTTAAGGCCAAAGGACATCACTCTTGGTGCTATAACCACCTCATGGCCGAATATACATGTCTTTTAATGTCAAAGGACATCACTCTTGGTGCAATAACCACCCCAACCACCCCATGGCCGAATATACATGTCTATTCACTCAAGGAACACTTCCTTTGGATGAAAAGACATGTTCTTTTAGCCAATAGTCATCTCTTTTGATGAAGAGACATACCTTTACACAAAAGATGTGTCTCTTGGTGGTTTTGAGCTAAAAGCAAGGTGAGCTGGCACAAAGCTAGCTCACTATGCTACTTATGCACCATTGAGCTCCTTTGAGCTCCAACCAAGCACCATGAACTGAGGTCCAGCTCCTAGAGCTGACCTTGAGCTGGAGTTAGCTGCTCTCAGCTGAAGTGAACTGAAGTCCAGCTACATTCAGCTACCAAAAGCTGAAGTGAGCTGACTTGAGCTGACTTGAGCTAACTTGAGCTGAAGTCCAGCTACTTTGAGCTGAAGTCCAGCTAGCTGAAGCTACTGACTTGAGCTGAAGAAGTGAGCTGACTTGAGCTACTTAACTTGAGCTGACTTGAGCTGACTTGAGCTAACTTGAGCTGAAGTCCAGCTACATTCAGCTACCAGAAGCTGAAGTGAGCTGACTTGAGCTGACTTGAGCTGAAGTCCAGCTACTCTACGCTACTTATAGCTGCAGTGAGCTGACATAAGCTAACTTGAGCTAAAGGGAGCTACTTCTAGCTGCCTTAGATAGCTGTTCAAGCTAGAGTTAGCTCAATGAACTCAAATCCTACCTTAAAAGGATCTTGGTGTGCCAAGAATTCCAACACATTTCTTGTGTCGGGTGACACATATCACTAGGTGACTAGTGAATGGTCGTGTCCGTTACATCGGTTACATCCCTTTGTCTGCGAATGGTCATTATGGCAACATTTCACCTACCTCCTTCAGTCTATATAAACCCTCCTCCTTTAGAGTTTCCAACACTTAATTTCGATTCCTTTTTCTCTTTGATTTCCTTTCATTTTCATCTTTCTTAGGTGGTGGTGCTAGTGGCAGAGTGATTTCCAGCGAGTTTGTGGTGATTTTTGAAGTCCCTGTCTTCGTTCTAAACTAGGTGGGTTTCCTTTTGAAGTGCTTTTTTTGTTTCAATTCTTTTCCCTTTGCCTTTCTGAGGTTAGATTTGTTTGTTCCCGAACATGTCTTCTTACCAAGTAGAAGCTCATCCCGTTCCTGAGAGTTGCCTTGCTGTTAACTCTCATTTGAGCTGTGCCACTTTGGAGCAAGTGAAGAAGTGGTCGGCTAAATTTTTCTCCCTTCCTATGCTGCCACCAAGCTACCTAGTCTTGGTATGCCTAGCTATGCTCCTCATTCAGATGAGGTTACCATCTTGAGGGCACAGCTGAAGGTGGGACTTCGATATCCCTCTTCTGAAGATAGTTTTTGACCTTTTCCAATTTCATGGCATAGCTGTCAACCAACTTCCCTCGAACTCCTACTTCTACTTAACACTTTTCTTTGTATGTGTGGGGTCATCAACATAGAGCCCCACTTTATCTTTTTCAGGCAATACTATAAACTCCATCCCGTTCCAAATGGCGGGTTCTACTTCTTGCTCATTTAGGGATTTGGGAGCAAGAAATATATGTTCACCTTCGGGACAAATTATAGTTCGCAAGGGTGGCAGAATAAGTTCTTTTCCCTGAAGGTGGATGAGTAGTGGAAGGACATGCTGACTAAATGGGCTTCGGGGACTCTTGATATCGATGTAGTAGACCCGAGGAAGCTCTTAACCTTAAAGCTAGAGTCCCAGTTTGAGGAGTTTGATAGCCGTATTTAGGCTGCCGCGGATTGGGATCCCGAGGTACCTCCGCGCTCTCTATACCCTTCCCTATTAGATGGAGTTTCATGGCCAAAGAGGTCCTTCGGGAGCTTAGGGTAGTTAAGAAACATGTTACCGACGAAGCTATGCCGAAGCCCTTGGTTGATGGGAAGAATGTGTGGTTGGTGAAGCTCCTTCGGGGAGAACTTACATATTAGGCACTGAAAGAGAGTAAGCTATTTTGTAATTTTGTTACTTATGCCTTTCTGTACTTACACTCATGTTCTCCTTTTTGCAGAGATGGGTGATAAATGTACTACTTTCTACAAGAGCTTCTTCCTCGGCTAGGCCAAGAAGGGGGAGCAACAAAAGAAGAAGGCGCCGAAGAGGAAGAAGGTGTTGGCTAGACCATCTTCGGCGTCGAAGTCGAAGAAGGGCAAGGAGGACTCCCTTCCACCTTTACTCGAAGGGGAAGTAGAGGTGCTTGGCCAAGCTCCCATTCATGCCAACCCATCTTCGAAACCGGCCATCTGTTCAACTCGCCATTCTTAGTCCTAATGCAGCTATCAAGATGTTGGGTACTTCGGTCAGGGAGCTTTTGGTCGAAGAACTGGAGGAACACCAGAAGAAAGGGGGCAAAGGTGTTCCTGCCAAGGTCCTTGATGTTAGTGACTCCGAGGGAGATGACACCGAACTCCCCTTAGGTTTGTCCCTTAGGCATTCATCCATGAGTTTGGGAATTTTTGGTATTTTAGACCTTATAGATGAATGGCTAGGGGATAACATTTTAATGGAACTTCGGCGTGACTTTGCAGATGAAGGAGCACAGGCTCCATGGGTGGAGGACCATGCTTGGAAGAGGGCTATTCGAGACTCAAAAATCATAAAGGACAAAGATCCAAAGGAGCCCTTTTAGACTTTCATGGAGGACATGGACTTGTTCTCCAATGATAGCTAGAAGATGGCCACTCAGATGGCGAAGGGCATTATGACAAATGCCACCTTTCAGTCCCTGATGGAGGAGTGCCCCAATAAGTCCTCGCCGTGAGGATGACTAAACATGCAGCCCAGGTAAACCTTAACCCTTTAAGACTTAGAAAAATTCTCAGCTTTTGTTGGTTTTTGACCCTCATTCGGAATCCTCCCCTTTTACAACTGTTGGCATATAGTAGATATCTTCGGGCTTGGGCAACTAAGCAATCTTCGGTCCGAACCCAGTTAGAGGAGAGCATGGCCAAAGCCAAGGAACTTTTTCCTAGCTCAGTGGTCATGTACGGTGAGTTTAATAAAATTACAAAAGAGGACCTAGCCAGTCTTCGGCAAGAGGTGCTAAAGAGCCAAAATGAGCTGTTAGAAGACTTTTCTTCCAATGTGTCAAACCTCGGCTCAAGGGTTGTGGCCCTTACTTCTATGAATGAAGTCGTTGCCGACCTTACTAAGATGTTTGGACTCAATGCCAAATTCTTAGCCGAGATCGATCGGCTGAAAAAGGACAAGAAGTAGAAGAAGAAGAAGAAGCTGGAGAAGGAGGTCGAGGTTCTTAAGAAAGAGCTGGAGCACTTGAAGGCTGAGAAGGCTAAGTCTGATGATGTAACTAAGTCCTCTTATTAGGATGGTTTTTTCCTTGGTCACCACCAAGTCTTGTCAAAGTATCCCGACCTTGACATTTCTTTTATTCGGGTGCTTGACATTCCTAAAAGACCATCCTCGGAATGGTCAAGCGTAGAATTTCTCAACCTTCCCATTCTCCTTCCTTCAGGGACCGAAGTTGGCACGGATGAAGAGGCTAAATATGAATATGAGCAATTCAAGGATGCTAAGGACCCCAAAGATGGGCAAGAGAAGCAATAGGCGCCTTCTTCTTATTCTTCTTCTTTTTCTGGGGTGTTCTACACCTTCTATTCTCGCAATGAAATGTTAATGGAACTTTCTTGCTTCAAAATTTTGGCTAAGTCCCTAATTGGTCTCCGGATATTATCTTCATCCTTGAGCGGCACTTAATTATCTTTAGCAATGAAGGGTTTTGTTACCATCTTAGGTCATCCTCCATTAGAAAATTTGCCTTTCAAAAATAGTTAGGCATCTTTAGTACCAACCAAATTTAGTCAGCTATCTTCAGAGAAACTTAAATTGTCTAAAAATAGTTAAGTGCCTTTGGTACCAACCATGTTCGATCGATCACCTTCGGTAAAAAGTTTATAATTTCACATATAATCCTTCGGCAACAACCACATTTGGTTTGCCTCCCTTGGAAGCAGCCATGTTCAATCGATCACCCTTGGTAAAAAGTGTACAATGTCACACATGCACCTTTAGCAACAACCAAATTCTGTTTGCCTCCCTCGGAAACAACCATGTTCGGTTGATCACCCTCGGCAAAAAAGTGTACAATTTTACACATGCTCCTTTTGTAATAACCACATTTGGTTTGCCTTCCTCGACGTCATTGGCACAATTTTTCCAGCCAGAAAATTTTTCTCAGTGTAAATTTTTTTCAAAAAGTCTGAATGCCATGTATTTTTCAATTCTCCACCTTTGGTATCACCAAGCTCGTAGAGTTCTGGCCGAACTTCCTTAAGGACCAAATAAGGTCCATCCCAATTTGCCCAAAGTACTCCATGAGATGGTCTTCGGGCTTCGAATTCAGCCTTTCAGAGAACGAGGTCCCCTTTCTTGATTCTTTTGGCTGACACGCAAGTTTGAAGCAACGACTGATTTCTGCTAAAAAGCTTTTCTTCTGAGCTCAGCTATCTCTCTATGCTCGTCAATCAGATCCAACTTGGTTCTTAAATCGAGGTTGTTCCCTTCTTCATTGAACACCTGTATCCTCACCGATGGTTGTATGACCTCGATAGGGATAATAGCATCCGTGCCAAAGACAAGTGAGAAGGGTGTCTCACCTGTGGCCCTTCTAGGAGTTGTTCGATAGCTCCACATCACACTTGGAAGTTCTCCTACCATTTTCCCTTTGCTTCCTTCAACCTCTTTTTAAGACCATCCTTTAGCATTCCGTTGGACACTTCAACTTGTCCATTGCTCTGAGGATGGGCAACTAGGGCAAAGTGCAATTTTATCTTGATGTTGCTGTGAATTCCTAGAAACCTTTATTGGTGAACTGGGAACCATTATCAGCTACTATTAGGCTCAGTTCGCCGAATTTGTATATGACGTTCTTCCAGACAAATCTTTGTATGTCCTTTGCCGATATTGCTGCTAAAGGCTCTGCCTCGATCCATTTGGCAAAATAGTCTACTGCGACTATGCAGAACTTCACTCTTCCTAGAGCTATTGGGGCAAGGATAGTTTGCCGAAGTTATCACTTTTGAAGGTAGTCTCTGGATGGGAGCATGTCTTTGGCATTTGTCGCATTTCTGGACAAATTGCTTTAGACCTTTCCTCAAGGTAAGCTAGAAATATCCTTGGTAGAGTAGTACCCTAGCAAGGGCATAAGTTCCTATGTAAGAACCATAGGCCCCCTTATGGAATTCTTTCAGGACCGTCTCCATGTCCTCTTCCCTGACACAGCTCTACAACGGACTTGCGTACCCTTGTTGGTACAACTCTTCTCCAATCACAAAGTATCTTCCTAAGCGCTTTCGCACTTTCGTAGCTTCAAAAGGATCTTTGGGAAGTTCCAAAGTTTTGAGGTATTTCTTGATAGGATTTTTCCACCCTATACCCGAGGTTATTATGTACATCATCGCTATGCTTGGCTGATACAGTACTTCCGTGGATTCTTTTGATTTGGCTCGAGTATCTACTTCCATATTATCTTGTTGTAGTATGTTTTCTACAAGTACTGTGTCAAACTCCTCGATGAGCTTTTTCATGAGATCATGGTACTTCGATGGACTCTTTTTACCAGCCACAAACCTGCTATAAGGGCTACATATTCAGTGACATTGTTTATGACAATGAATCCGAATTTGATGGCCTTCATAGCTTCCATACCTTCGGGTCCACGGAGGATTACTCTGGCTCCCGGTTGTTTGGATCCTAAGGCATCATCAACGAATAATGTCCATTCATGCTCATCATTTTCGAGGTCTTCTGGACTACCTTCGATTTTAGGTACCTCGGTGATGAAGTCTACTAGTGCTTGGGCTTTTATTGCCTTTTTTGGCTTATAGGTGATATCACATTCACCGAGTTTGATGCACCACTTTGATAATCTTCCCCAATGGTCTACCTTCTTCATTACATCCCGAAAAGGTTGGTTACTTCAAAAAATGATAGGGTGCCCAAGGAAGTAAGGTCACAACCTTCTACTTGCCAGTACTAAGGCATAGATGGACTTATGTAGAAGAGGGTACCTAACTTCAGCACCATCCAAGGACTTACTCACATAGTAACTAGCCATCGCTTTCCTCCCTCATCCTTTACAAGCACCGAACATACTACCTTTTTAGTGACGATGAGGTAGAGGTTGAGGGGTTCTCCTTCCTGTGGCAGCTGAAGTGTTGGTAGACGGGTTAGGTAGCTTTTAAGCTCCTCCCAAGCCTTTCGGCAATCTTCATTCCAAGGGTGTTCCTCGAGATGGAAGTTACCTTCATTTTTTGCATCTTTGGTAAGCACTTTAAAGAATAGTCTGCACCGGTCCCCATATCTGGTGATGAATCTTTTAAGGTCTATGATTCTCCCGGTAAGCCTTTGCACATCCTTGGTTGTTATGGGAGTTTGGAATCCTAGTAGGGCCTTAACCTTTTCTGGGTTGGCATCGATACCTCTTTGAGATACCCTAAACCTGAGGAATTTGCTAGCCATTATCCCGAACACAGATTTCTCGGGGTTAAGACGGATCCCAAATTTTCAAAGTTGGCGGAATGTTTCTTCCAAGTCTATGATATGACTGCCAAGCTGTTTGCTCCTGACTATCATATCGTCGGCATATACTTGCATATTGCTCCCAATTTATTGGGAGCTAAATACCTTGTTCATCAGCCTTTGGTATGTTGCTCCCGCATTTTTAAGGCCAAATGGCATTCTCACGTAGCAGTAGGTACCGACTTCAGTTATGAAGGCAATTTTTTCTTCATCTTCGGGATTCATTAGAATTTGCTGATATCCATTAAAGGCGCCGAGGAAGCTAAGTAGACTATACTCGATAGTAGAGTCTACCAATTGGTCTATTAGTGGTAGAGGATAGGAGTCCTTCGCACAGGTGTCGTTTATGTTTCAGAAGGTGATACACATTTGGAGTTTATCGCTCCCTTCCTTTATCGCAACAACTACGTTGCTTAGCCATTTAGGGTACTTGACCTCCCTTATTATTTCCACCTTCATTAGCTGTTGGACTTCGGTTTTAATGAAGTTGTTCTTATGCACCAAGAGGCTACATTTTTTCTGCCGAATAGGCTTCACCTTTGGACACACTTTAAGACAATGTTGGATTATACCCGAGTCCACCCCGGGCATATCACTTGAAGAGTAAGCCAACAGATCTTTGTTCATTAATAGAAGGGATACAAGCTTTTCCTTCTCACCTTCGGCTAGTTTTTTCCCAACTTGAGTACTTCGGCCCAGGAGAAGCCCTATGATAGCTGAAGTGCTATCACCCTTCAAATCCATAAGCTCGGGCAAAGCACGACTCTCGGAAAAATGAGCACCACCTTCAGAAAGCCAAGTGTCACCCAGAAGGAATGTGAGCACAGACTTCAGAAAAAAGGGGGTCTGGCCCTTTAAACATCCAACCTCGGCGATCCACCATCACCACTGGAAATGACAGTACTGACCTCGGGAATATGGTGCATTGCCATCCTTGGTAAGGTGATCGAACTGGTTTACGGATAGAAAGACTTACCACTTTCGGCAGTTAAGAGTGTCCCCGAAGGGGACCATCCTTAGCGAGGGGGTTCCCAGATTACTGAAAACAATCTTGGAAGAAAGTCCCCCTGTCTCGAAGAGTTCTCTTCTACCGAAGGGATCTCAGTAGTACGACGCAAACAATTAAGGAGCCTCTGATATGCCGCCCTCGTACATAACATGCCGCCATCATAACATGCTCTAACATGCCATCGCCGCACACGTCCTGTCACGCAGTCCTACCCTTGTCTTGACCTTTGGTCGGAACGGCTTGCAGACGGCTAGAGGCCCCCACACCTGAAGGTACGGGTTGCATCTGACCGAACACGTGGCGCAATCTGAGCGGGTTATGTCAAGCAGATTTATTCATTCATATCCTCCTATATATAGGGCAAATGGCTCCAGTAGACGCCAGAGGACATTTTTTCTCTTCATATTCCTACTACTTTTAGTCTCTAAAAATACTGACTTGGGCGTCGGAGGCTCCTCCCCAGAAAAATACCCCGGGGACCTCTTAACCTTTATTCTTTGAGTGTTTCAGGTAATCTCTCCCCGGAAACTTCTCGTTCAGGCGTTCCTCCCTCACCAGAAGTCCCTCCCCGTCTCACTATGTCATACAGTGAAGATGCCGATGGGCATCACTTAGCGTCGTCTATGGGAACCCACTCCCAGGTGGCCATCGTCAAGACTCAGCGTTCTACGGACAAGGGGCTTTTGAAGTCCCCTTCCGCGCCAAAGGTTCAACCAGCAACTGAGCAACCTGCTACAGGGACTTTCTTGCAGAAGGACGAGCGTCCTCTAACCGTTACCATGAGCTTCATGCATGATTTTCAGCGCTCCGTTGTAGCTGAAATGATGCAGCAACTAGACCGAAGGTGGCTGCAGACACCTACGGACCAAGGCCCCCCTCACCAACACCTCGTCGGGAGAGAAGCCCGAAGTCAACTCATCGGAGTTCAGGAACCGGGGACCAATGTTATGAATCCTCGACGGAAAATGTGCCCCTCGGGGTTCGACCTACGGGAGAAACGGGGTCCAAATGGCCCAGGACTCCATGCCGAAGGAGTTCTTCACCAGAAGAGAAATCGCAATCCCCTCGGCGCCAAAGTTACTCTCCAAAAAGGAGGCATCGCTCTCCACTGCTGGAGGCCGCCAGGCAGCAAGAAAAAGAGCCCAGCGCCACACTCCTCATGGAAAAAATCCTAAAGAGGTTAGAGAGGGTGGAAAGACAGGTAGCTCGGAAACCCGTCTGGTCTAGGTTGTCAGAAACCTTCAGTGGAGACGAATCGCCGTTTACCCGAACAGTAGTCGAAGCACCTATGCCGAGTGACTTTCGGGTACCTCGTTTGGAAACCTACGATGGCCGAAGTGACCCCCAGGCTCACTTAACCAAATACAAACGCAGCATGGTGTTGCACGGTGCTGATGACGCCACCTTGTGCAAATGCTTTGAGGTCACCCTCTCCGGACCGGCGACGGCATGGTACAACTCGTTAGCCCCCGGAACCATCACGGGGTTCCAAGAGTTGTCTACCACTTTCACGCAACAATTCATCGGAAGCAGGCCGACGGCGAAAATGCCAGTCCAAATGTTTGACATAGCATAGAAGAATGGAGAAACTATCCGCGACTATGTCGAGAGGTTCAATCGGGAAGCCCTAAGCGTGCCAGACTTCAGGCCAGAGATACGTATCCTCGCCATGATACGGGGACTGCGGAGAGACTCACAGTTGTTTTACGAGTTCTCGAAGGACCCCCCAGACACTCTCGGCGAGTTTTACCGAAGGGCGGAGCAGCATATGACAGCTGAAGAGCTGAGGATGGGAGGCCCAAAGCCGGACCACGTCCGTACCGAGGGGCCGAGCCAACAAGCTCGCTACCCAACCGAATCAGGGGGTCGACCTCGGAAGCTGAGAGGGAAGAAGCCGTTGACTTTTACCCCCTTAAACACCACAAGGACGAACATTCTCATGGCCATGGAAAGGCAGGGAACCCAAATTCAGCGCCCGAAGGCCATGACTTCGGACAACAAGAAGAACATGAAAAAGTTTTGCCAGTTCCATCGGGATCATGGGCATGATACCGAGGATTGCTTCCAGCTGAGGAAGTACATAGAGTCCTTGATAAAGCAGGGCCAACTCCGACGTTACCTGCGGATGCCCTCCCCAAAGGGGAGGAGGGAAGAAGAGAGGAAAGGAGATGACGAGGAATATGACTCCGACAGACGCCGGAACCGAAGTCCCAGGAGACATCCACCACCTCTGGTGGGAATAATACAGACGATCACCACGGGACTACCCTCGGCAGAAAGGAAAAGAAAAGCCAGGGAGATCTCGGTGATGGAATATGGTAACCCATCAAAAAAGCTTATTCGGAAGGATGGATCTACCATAATATTCCCTCATGACGACCCTCTGCTGGTCATAGCAAGGATAGGGAGTTGGGACGTCAAGAGAGTACTCCTGGACGACGGTTCTAATGCTGACGTCTTGTTCTCCCATCTGCTGCCGAGCTTGGGTATCCCGAGGGGCGATCTCAAACCCGTCACTTCTCCTACTTTCGGAGTAGGTCCGTCCGAACTCCCTGTCCTCGGGTGGATTGACCTTCCCGTGATGTTAAAAGGAACGTCACTACAGAACAAGGATGAGCTCTTTGCCTCCACGATGACAAGGTTCATCGTCATAGATGTCCCTTCATCGTATAATGCCATCCTTGGAAGACAGACGCAAGGAAATCTTCACATTCGTCCAGATGTGAAATACCTGACTGTCACCTTCGCCACAAAGGATGGAGATGCTGAGATCTTCATCGACCAAGGGGAAGTGAGAAAGGTGTTTGTCAAAGCAAGAAAGGCCCCAGCAAAGAGCTGCGCACGGACTGTGGAAGCGAAGGCCGTACTCGTAGGAGAGGCAAAAAGAGAAGAAACAGAAGACCCCGAGAAAATAGAAACAGAAGATATAGAACTTGTCCCAGGCCGAAATACCCGAATAGGGAAAAAAGTGGCCGAAGGTGATAAGGAAAAACTTGTATCTTTTCTGTTAATGAACAAAGATCTGTTTGCCTACTCGCCGAAGGACATGCCTGGGGTAGACCCTCGCATAGTTCAGCATAATCTTAAGATACGCCCCGACGCGAAGCCCGTGCGCCAAAAGAAAAGAAGCTTTTCGGCACATAAGAACAGCTTTGTAAAATCCGAAGTCCAACGGTTAGTGGAGGCCGGCGTAATAAGGGAAGTCAGATATCCCGAATGGCTCAGTAACGTAGTTGTCGCCACAAAGGAAGGGAGTGACAAACTCCGAATATGCATCAACTTCCAAAACATAAATGATGCTTGCCCTAAAGATTCATACCCACTACCACCAATAGACCAGCTGGTGGACTTAGCCACCGAGTATGGCCTCATAAGTTTCCTGGACGACTTCAGTGGTTATCACCAAATCAGGATGAACCCCGAAGATGAGGAAAAAATCGCCTTCATCACTGAAGTTGGTACATACTGTTACGTCAGAATGCCCTTCGGGCTTAAGAATGCAGGAGCCACCTACCAGAGGCTAATGAACAGGGTCTTTAGTTCTCAAATAGGGAGGAACATGGAAGTCTACGTCGATGATATGATAGTTAAGAGCAAACTGCCTAGTAGTCATATCACGGACTTGGAGGAAACATTCCGTCAGCTGAGGATCTTCGGAATCCGTCTCAACCCCGAAAAGTGCGTGTTCGGGGTGAATGCGGGTAAGTTCCTTGGATTCATGGTGTCAGAAAGAGGTATCGACGCCAATCCAGAAAAGGTCAAGGCCCTACTGAGATTCTGAACTCCCACGACAACAAAGGATGTGCAAAGACTCACAGGGAGAATCACGTCCCTCAGCAGATTCATCTCCAGATATGGGGATCGCTGCCGACCATTCTTCAAGGTCCTTACTAAAGCGGCGAAAAATGGTGGTGGCCTCGGGAGCGAGGTACATCCTTGGAACGAAGACTGCCAAAAGGCTTGGGAAGAGCTTAAGGTCTACCTGACTCGCCTGCCGACACTCCGGCAGCCACAGAAAGGGGAACCCCTCATACTATACCTCGCCGTCACTGAAAAGGCGCTAAGTTCGGTCCTCGTGAAGGAAGAAGGGGTGGAGCAATGGCCAGTATATTATGTGAGCAAGTCTCTGCATGGTGCCGAAGTCAGGTACCCATTACTGCAAAAGGCTATTTACGCCTTGATACTGGCAAGTAGAAGGCTGCGTTCGTATTTCCAAGGCCACCCCATTATTGTCCGAAGTAACCTGCCTCTTCGGGATATCATGAAGAGGGTAGACCACTCGGGAAGGCTTTCCAAGTGGTGCATAGAACTCGGCGAGTACGATATCACCTATGAGCCGAGGAAGGCAATAAAAGCTCAAGCCTTGGCGGATTTCATTGCCGAAGTACCCATCGCCGAAGAAAGTCAACTAGAGCTCGGGAAAAATGAACCGGAGTGGACTCTGTTTGTAGATGGGGCCTCCGGCTCCGAGCACTAGGGAGCTGGAGTAATCATTCGCGGTCCCGAGGGTATGGAGGTCATGAAAGCCATCAAATTCGGATTCAACGTCACCAACAATGTGGCAGAATATGAAGCTCTCATAGCAGGGTTACGCCTTGCTAAAAGAATTGGCGTGAGAAACCTGAAGGCCCACAGCGATTCTCAGCTAGTGGTCCGACAGATGGCAGGGGACTATACCGCGAAGGACCCAACTTTGGCAAAATATCACGAGCTCGTATCAAAGCTCATTCAGGAGTTCGACACAGTGCACATTGAGAACGTGCCTCGCCGAGACAATACTGAGGCGGATAGTCTGGCTAAATCAAAAAAGTCCACTGAAGTATTGAGCCATCCGAGCATAGCAATAATGAGCATAACGACCTCGGAAAGAGGATGGAAAAATCCCATAAAGAGGTATCTTACGACCTCGGAGCTTCCCGATGACCCTCGCGAAGCAGCAAAAGTGCGAAGACGCTCCGGACGATATTTCCTAATCGGGGAAGAATTGTACCGACAGGGGTACGCAAGCCCGCTACAAAGGTGTGTCAGCGAAGAGGACATTGAGATAGTCCTCCAGGAAGTCCACGAGGGGGCTTGTGGTTCCCACATTGGAACTGACGCCTTGGCAGGAGTGATACTCCGCCAGGGGTACTTCTGGCCCACCCTAAGAAAGGACGCGAGGCAGTTTGTCCAGAAATGTGATAATTGCCAAAGACACGCCAACGTCCAGAGGTTACCCTCGGAATTGATAACCTCGGCAAACTACCCCTGTCCCTTTGCAGTATGGGGCATTGACCTCATCGGGCCACTCCCGACTGCACCTGGAGGTGTGAAGTTCTGCATGGTCGTAGTGGATTACTTCACTAAATGGGTCGAGGCAGAGCCCCTGGCAACAATTTCGGCAAAGGATATACAAAAATTCGTCTGGAAGAACATTGTGTGCAGATTCGGCATACCGAGGGTGATAGTGGCCGACAATGGTTCACAGTTTATTGACAAGGGATTCCAAGAATTCATCACCGACCTTGGGATAAAAATGCACTCCGCCCCGGTAGCTCATCCTCAGAGCAACGGACAGGTAGAGGTATCTAACAGAACCATAAAAGATGGTCTGAAAAAGAGATTGAGGGAAGCAAAGGGAAAATGGCCAGGGGAACTTTCTAGTGTGCTATGGAGCTATCGGACAACACCCCGAAGAGCCACGGGTGAGACGCCTTTTTCGCTCGTCTTCGGCACAGAGGCCATTATCCCAATCGAGGTAGTCCAGCCATCGGTCAGGATACAAGTGTTCGACGAGGAAGGGAATGACCTCGGATTAAGAACTAAGCTCGACCTAATTGACGAACACAGAGAAGTGGCTGAACTTAGAAGAAAAGCCTTCCAGCAAAGAGCGGCTATGGCTGCGAACTTGCGCGTTAGGGAAAAAGGAATCAGAAAGGGAGACCTCGTACTCCGAAAAGCTGAGTTCGAGCCCCGAAGACCATCTCATGGGGTACTTCGAGCAAACTGGGAAGGACCTTATTTGGTCCTTGACGAGGTTCGGAAAGAGGTCTATAAGCTCGGCGATACCGAAGGTAGAGAACTGAAGAATACATGGCATTCGGATGCCTTGAAGAAATTCTACGCTTAGAATCTTGTCAGGAAATTGTACAGTTAGAAATTTTTCTAAGTACAGAAAATTTTCTGGAAAGATAACTCCACCTAAGAAATCTTGCCGAACAAGGTGCAAGTAAGAACTTGCAAAAACCACACGTTTCCTCCGAAGTTGGTTGGGTCATTTTCCCCAAAAGGTGCGTCGACGGAACACGGCTGATGAAAATAGGTCAAACGTTGCCTAAAGGTATTTGCCAAAGCTAGGGTTTTCCCGAAGACGGTCGATAAAAAGAGCGAAAAGTATCTTCCCAAGGGTCCCAGACCGAAAGTGGTCAGGACAACCCTTGGAGACGAAAATTATTGCTTGGGGACTTAGCCAAATCTTAAAGGAAGGAAAAATGTCATTGAGAAGGCCTTATTACATTTACAGGAGCAAAACAGCGCAGCGAAATTTAACCGAAACCCTCCAGGATCCAAGTGAAACGGGGTAAACCGGGTGTTCGAAAATTTTCATACCAAATTTTCGGTTGAGATCTCTCACTCAACTGTAGAGTCGAATCACAAAACTTGAACAGTTGATGTGTTCAAGCTCTCTATGGTATCCACACGAGCCTCTCGGGATCACCACGCTTCCACTGCGTCCCGACAGATGCATTTCTCTTGCGCTCGCAGTGCTAGCATGCGTCCTCCAAGGAATTTCAAGAGAAGAGTGCGGCTGTCCTTTTTGGAAGGCTAGGGCAAGGAGACCTACGAATTTCTCACTAGAAGTTGTATTTATAGTGAGACTCAACTTCCAGGCCTAATAGGTTTCAAAGCCCTAATCCAATTAGGCTTTAATTTCGGGCTTAATAATGGCTCAACTATTGGGCCCATTATTAATACAAAATTATTGTGAAACCAAAACCCAAATTATTAGCCCATGCACTCTTATGATCCAAATTGCTCTATGTGTGCGACCCAATAGGCTCTTACCACGTTGGCAATGATCATAAATCACATTTATGATCATAAGCAGTGAGCGGTGCCTAGCAACACATCATTACTACCCAAGTGACAAGATTGTTGATGATTTGACTAAACCTTTATGATCATCCCCGATATATGCCATTGTCCTTTTGTCCAAGATATCAAGACTAGGCACGAGACACAGAATGTGTCACTCTCGTATAGCCTAATCTTTGGTTTCTTGATTATCGAGTAGACCAACTTAAACTGATGACATTGATATCGTATATCAACTCATCCGAGCATGGCCATGCATTTTTCTAAGTCTTACTCTATCAAACGGCCCGACGATATCACTCCCGTTACATAGGAGGGACAAATCCCATCTTGATCATACAAATCCCTCTGCATGATATGTGGGATACCCAATGACCTCCTTCAAGTTCACTCAGTTATGAGCAACAAAGGAAAGTATCAAAGTATGTGACTCACATGTAGGGAACCTTGATGATCTTAGGTCGAAGGACTACATATACCATGATCATTATGAGAATTACTTATGACACTCATATAATGATCCATGAAGTGTTCTCATGGTGGGTTGGTCCAGTACACAAGTTCTCCAACTTGTACTCATATGTAGACTACATATCTCATATCAGTCTCCACATATGCTAGTCGTTATGTATTATTGCAACCCGCTCCACAATAATACTAGACCAGGGACTTTTAAGAATATCATTATTCTAGGGTTACAATTATGTTTGTTAAGTTACGCAGGAACAAAACAACAAACATAATTGATGGATTAATGCCTTAATAAAATATCATGACTCAATGTGCGAAAATACAATCATCTCATGATTGGCTTTTGGGCAGAACACTAACACTAAGGGACCCTGGCATCATGAGATGCTCCGTCCCCAACATCTTTTACTGCTACCTTTGGCACCGGAGGAGGGGCAAAAGGTAAATTTAAGGAGCTCAATTTTTTACCAAGTCCAGCAAGGCCCATTGGGGATGTTAAGGGGAGCTAGGAAGGAGAGGTCAAGGTCTGGAAATTTCTCCAAAACTTGGTGTCGAGCTAGACAAAAGCCATCTTGAAAGCCAACCTTGGTCACCTAGTTAGCCTTGTCTAATTCGACAGTTAGGTCTTCCACCTCATTTTGCAAATTGGCGATCTCTTTCTCCAGCTTCTTCGTCTTCTTCTTCTTCTTTGTCTTCTTCTTCAGGGCCTCAATCTCGGCCTGAAGGTTGGCGTTGTCAGCGAGGGCCTTCGTCAGGATAGCAAAATCTTCTTCCTTCTCCTTTCGATAAGCCTCATTGGCAGAAGTGAGCCCGATGACCTTCGCGCCGAGGTCAGACATTTTTTGGGAGAAATCCTTCAAGAGCTCCTCCTGGCCCTTCAACAGTTCCTCCCGAAGTTTGGCAACCTCCTCCTTGGCTATTATGCTCAACTCGGCATTCTTGATGACTGAGTTAGCGTAGAACACCTTTGCCTTCTCCAGACACTCTTTAGTCCAAGTTCAAACCGAAGACTGTTTTGCTACCCAAGCTTTGAAGTATCCGTTATACGCCAAGAGCTGCAAAAGAGGAGGAGAAGGTGTTATGGCCCTTCTAGTGGAGAGCGCAATTGAGGAAGGTAAAGTGTTTCAAATTAAGTTTAGAACCTTGATATCAAGTTTACATAGCAAGAATAAAGAAGTTTAGCAAAGTTCACTAAGTTCCGAAAAGAATAAAGCACTGAATGAAATTCAGGGGCAAATTGGTAATTTTGCATCCTGAATAGCCAAGATGAGTCCCGAGTCTTTTAGAATGAATTTTTATAACTTGACTTTGAACCTTAACTCGAACTTGAAAAATAGACAAGAATTTAATCAAGAATCACTAAGTTACAAAGATAGGGGCTTAATTGTATTAAGCTTAATACTTTGATGGCTTGTGTGTTAAGGGAGGGTTTAAGAAGGGGAAAGTGAGGGTGGCTACCATATTTTCGTGTTCAACCTCTCCACTCTCATTTCTCCTCTAATTCTCGATGGAATTAAGAAATTCTTGGTGAAACAAGAGGTTATCAAAGTATATAAGCTTGGAGGAGTGCATTTCAAGCTTGAAATCATGATTTTGAAGCTTGGAAGGGCATTTTTCCACTTCCTTTGTTTTTGAATGAGGTAAGAGATGTGTTCTTGATTGAATTCATGTTTGTTGGTTAGTTTGAAGCTTGGGTTTTGGTTAGAGAGTGAAGTTTTGATGTTTGGTGCCATTGTTTTTTTATTGGAACTTGTGTTGAACTTTGGTGAGCTTGGTTGAACGAAAAAGGATTGATTCTTGCTTGTTACTTTGAGTTGAGGTAAGGGAGATATGTTTTCAAGTTCATTTAATGCCAATAGCTTGAGTTTGCTTGAACAATTCGAGTGGTTTTAGCTATGGCATTAGTTAAAGGTTTTGGTTGAATTATGGTGGACTAGAGGAATTAGGAGGATTGGATTGATGTTACAAGACATCATAGCTTAGCTTGTGATAGTTGGTTATGTTCTATGCAACATGTTCTATGTGTGTATGAAATTTGGAGGCATTCCATGCATGTTTGATATGTGTAGGAATCACCCAAAGTTCATAGCAGCAAAATGCGCCAATTTCTCCATTTCTGCAGATTGGCGACGCGTCGCCAATTACAGGTCGACCCTAGTGACACATCACCAATCCAAAAAAGTGTCTCAGAACATTACCAACTGTGGCGACGCATCACAATAGACAGGAATGTTGAATTTTTCACATTTTGCTCAAGTGATCCAGGTGAGACCTAAGGGGGTTCTTAGCGTGCCTAGGGGTTTAAGGATTCCGAGGGTACTCCAAGACTTCCAAAAGTCCCACAAAATATAACAGTTTCGTTGAGTTTTGTAGAGTTCTAAGGTTGCTTGTGCAACAAGCAAGGAAACTATGTTGCAAGCAAACATAATTAGTTACCATTGGCTCAGGTGAGAGGTTTAGAACCCTAGCCGTGCCGTAGCCACGAGGTCACAAGGTGAAACCTTGTTCATCTAGTCTACATCAAGGAGGCCCTGCGGCCTAGTCTACAAAGTTCCACCATAATTCCCCTGCATAACGACTATGGGAAGGCTACATGATTGCATCCTGTAAGCTTCAGCTTGCTAGGAGCGGGTTAGTGATCAGAACTCGCTAGGCACGGAGTGAGGCACCATGAAAAGGACTAGTTTGAGGAGAGGTCTTTATGGCCTAGTTATATGTACATATATCAGACCCCCATGCTGTGTGAGCTCGCAGTAAGTTTACATATGTTCATCATATGTCCAGTGCTAGTAATTTTCTTGCAGGTACACTGAAGACCCCTTACTGAGAATTGTCAAATTCCCACTCCCTAGTTTTGTTATGCAGAGACTGAAGTTACTGGACCGGGTAATCATCGAGGATTATCGCGGTAGTGTTCTTTGTGTGTATAGGTACGGCATTTGAGAATCCTTGTGATTCTAGTCTACATGAGTACACTTAGTGGCTTGTTGGTCAAGTAACAGTACTAACTAGTATCTTCCATTGGCTGCAGAGCCTAGTAGCACTTGGCAAAGAACTTTTGACACTCGCCACTAGGACGTGATCCAAGGTGGGAGTTAAGTCAAAGAGATCTCAGTAGAGGCTTGTATTTATATAGTACTTTTAGTTGCCTCCATAGTTTATGTTTTAAGGAGTCCTCGACTCTAGGATTGCTCTTGGGTGAGGGCATTAGTCTACTCTATGTATGAATGTTTTCATGAGTTGTTATGTGTAGTAAACTCACACAAATGTTGATTTTATATGCTTTGGCTATTTGTATTTATTTTCTATATAAATTACTTGGCCAAGTTAATGTTTTATGGTTTTAATAAACCGGGTCAAAGCATGAAGAGCATGCATATTGCATATTCTAGGATAATCAACTTGTATCATGGGATTTAATCCACACACATACACAACTAGCTAATTGCAATCCACCGTGAGACCAGCTCTCACAGGGCTTCCTGGGCAGGGGCACGGGTAGTCATGTTAGAAGGACATTTGGTAAAGCAGCACAAAGAAAGCCAAACACTTAGAAAAATTGGGAGAAAAAAGTAAAGTGTCTAACGAGTACCTGGGTAGCATGATCGGACATCCTGGCGGCAAGGATCTCCTCGTTCGTGCACTCTTCGGCCACAGATTTAAAGCTAGCCTGGGTGAGCACGCTCCTCGCCATTTGAGGAGCCATTTGCTGGCCGTCTTCGGAGAACAAATTCATGTCCTCCATGAAAGACTGGAAAGGCTCCCTCGAGACCTTATCCTATGGGATATGAGAGTCCCGAAGGGCTCGCTTCCGGACATGCACCACCAACCATGCCGAGGGCATCAATTCCTGTGCAATGTTAAGGCACAGTTCCATTAAGACGTTGTTCCTTAGTCATATATCAATGAGATTGACAGTGCTAAAAATGTCTAAGGGACAAACCAGGCCGCACCTCGGTGACATCATCATCGGAGTCCCAAACCTCCTCTACTTCGGCAGGGACATGTTTGCCCTTTCTTCTTCTGTGCTCTTCGAGTTCCTCAGCAGAAGGGCCTCCTACCAAAGAACCTAGAAAGGTCCGCCAAAGTAGTGGGACTCCGGGGAATGAAGCTAACGACAAGCTCCAGTGGTGGGACGGCCTGGACCTTGGGCTGATCCTCGGCCTCTTCAACATCTTCTGGGGGCAGGGGAAGGCTGTCTTTCTTCGCCTTCTTTGCCGAAGATGAACCACCCCCAGACGTCCTTCGCCACTTCGGGGCCCCCTTCGTTGTCTGTTTCCCCTTCTCAGCTTGACCGAGGAAGAGGGATTTGTAGAAAGCGGCTGACAAATCACCAATCTCTGAAAAAGCGTAAAAATATCAGTGTAAGTCCAAAGGGATACCTATACCAAAAATTTGAAAGTAACTTATTCTCAAAAAGGGCCTCGTAAGAGAGCTCTCCTCGAAGGAGCATCACCAGCTAGGACTTCTTCCCGTCAGCGGCAGGAGGTGGCATACCGAGGTCCGTCTTATGCTCCATGAGCACCCCTAGCTCTCGAAGAACCTCCTCGGTCATAAGGTCCCACTTAATGGGTAAAGGGTACAAGGAACGAGTTGGGACCTCGGCATCCCAGTCGGTGACAGCTCGGATACGACTGTTGAAGTCTTCAAACCTCGCTGCCAACTCAGGAGTTTGCAACTTCTTGGGGTCAACGACGTCCGTCTCCAACTTCCCTAGGCCCACCTAGTCTGCATGTCCGACCATGCCGCCGCCACCTTCAGGAAGAAGAATTTCCCTTGCCACCCTCGCCGACTATCTCTAGTACCAAAGGTGAACATAAATTTTTTGCTCCCAAATCCCCAAGGTAACATGAAATTGAAGCCACCCTTTAAGGCCGGATAGAGCTTGTAATACTACATGAAAATGATGAAGTGGGGTTCTACCTTGAAAACCCCACACATGGAGAGAAAAGCGTTGAAGTAAAAGTAAGAGTTGGGCGGAAGCTGATTCATGGCTATGTTATAGAATTGGCAAAAGTTGCAAATCATCTTCGGAGGAGGAAACTGAAGTTCAGCCTTCAGTTGGGCATGAAAAATGGTAACCTCGTCACTACTGTTCATGAAGTTAAAGTGGCCAGGATGAGGTAGCCTGGTAGTGACGTAAGAGGGATGGCAGAATTCAGCTATCCACTTTGCTAATTTTTTTGAAATGGAACAACAAGGGTGAGACATGAGCAGCTGCCAGCTCTCGGGAATGGGTTTGATGGACATAAGGGGGATAGGGGAAGACATGTTCGGCAAGAGAAAATGACTTCGGCAAGGAGAGTCAAAAGACTTCGAGAAAAAAGAAAAGAAGCTTCGGGGACTAGAAAAAATAGAAACCGAAACGACCGAAGGACCTCTGGAAAAGAAACCCACCAAAACGTCTGCTGAAGTCAAGATTAGAACACGCCATCATAAAGGGTTGCCGGTAATCGCGCCGCTGCTTACACCACCGCGAAAAGAAAAGGAAGAGAAGGAAGTGCTCAAAGATAGATGAAAGCAAGAGAGTGATAAAGGAAAGCAAATGAGGGGAAGGAGGGTTTATATAGACCGAAAAAGGGTAGCCGAATCATCGCCATAATTACCCTGCGAAGGCGAATCATCGCCATAATTATCCCTCAAAGGCGAAAAGATGTGGCTGGTGTAACCGATGTGACTACCCCTAACCATCGCATGCCATGTGTCGTCCAATGCGTGAAATGAGGACACACTTTCTGACACCGTGAAAACCCAGGCATGCCTATCCAAATTGACACGCCTGGTTACCAGAGGGCAAGTAACGATGCCTCGGCTAGGAAGGCAAGCATTCGGTGATGAAGTGTCTCCTTGTACGGTGTCCCGCTTGGAGTCTTGCAAGGTTTCCCTAGAGAGTCTAGGGTCGAAGTCTCCACTTTGGCTTTTCGAGTAGGGGCATGTGATAGCCGAAGTGCTATCACCCTTCAAACCCTTAAGCTAGAGCAAAGCACTACTCTCGGAAAAATGAGCACCACCCTCAGAAAGCCGAGCGTCACCCACAAGGAACGCGAGCACAGACTTCGGAAAAAAGGGGGTCTGGCCCTTTGAACATCGGACCTCGGCGATCCACCGTCACCCCTGGAAACAACAGTACCGACCTCGGGAATACGGTGCATCGCCATCCTTGGTAAGGTAATCGAACCGGCTTTGGGATAGAAAGACTCACCACTTTTGGTAGTTAAGAGCGTCCCCGAAGGGGACCATCCTTGGCGAGGGGATTCCCATATTACTGAAAATGATCTTGGAAGAAAGTCCTCCTGTCCTAAAGGGTTCTCTTCAATCGAAGGGATCTCAGAAGTATGGTACAAACAATTAACGAGTCTCTGATATGCCGCCCTCATACACAACACGCCGCCCTCGTAACACGCTCTGACACGCCATCGCCACACACGTCCTGTCACACAATCCTACCCTGGTCTTGAGCTCTGGTCAGAATGGCCTGCAGACGGCTAGAGGCCCCCACACTCGAAGGTACGGGTTGCATCTGACCGAACACGTGGCACAATCTGAGCGGGTTACGTCAGGCAGATTTATTCATTCATATCCTCCTATATATAGAGGAAATGGCTCCAATAGACAAGAAAGGACAACTTTACTCTTTATATTCCTACTACTTTTAGTCTCTAAAAATACTGACTTGGGCGTCGGAGGCTCCTCCCCAGAAAGATATGCCGGGGACCTCCTAACCTTTATTCTTTGACTGTTTCAGGCAATCTCTCCCAGGAAACTTCTCGCTCAGGCGTTCCTCCCTCACCAGAAGTCCCTTACCATTTCACCATGTCATACAGTGAAGATGCTGATGGGCATCACCCTACATCCTCTGTTTCTATTTTCTCAGAGTCACTTTCTTCTCCTATTACCTCTTTACCGGCCATGCTCTTTTCTCCCAAAGTCTGTGCATGAACTTTCATTAGGCATTGTCTTCCTTTCACGAAGACCTTCCTTACTTTGGCTTGATCAACGAATATTTCCGTGTCCCCTTCCTTTATGCCGAATGTGACCATTAGGTTCTTCACATCTGGGCAAATGTGAAGATTTCCTTGCGTCTGCCTTCTGAGGATGGCGTTGTACGAAGAAGGGACATCTATGATGATGACCCTTGTCATTGTTGAGCCAAATTGCTCTTTCTTTTTCTGAACCAAAGTTCCCTTTAGCATCAGGGGCAGATCGATCCATCCGAGCACAGGGAGTTTGAGATCATCCTTGGAGGCACCCAAGTTTGGCAACAAGTGGGAGAACAGAACGTCAACATTGGAGCCATCATCGATTAGCATTCTTTTGACCTCCTAGTTCCCTATCCTTGCATGATTAGGAGGGGTTCATCGTTAGGGAACTTCACCATAGATCCATCTTTTTGAACAAGCTTGTTCACTGGGTTTTCGAACTCCATCATCAAGATTTCCTGGACTTTCCTTTTCCTCTCGACAGAGGGTATCCCAGTAGTGATTGTTTGGATCATTCCCATCGGAGGTGGTGGATGTTTTCTAGGATTCGGTTATGACGTCGGTCAGAATTGTAGTCTTCATCTACTCCTTGTCTCTCTTCTTCCCTTCTTTCTTTGGGTGACGGCATCCGTAGGTAGCACCAAAGTTGCCCTCGCTTGATCAGGGACTTGGTGTACTTTCTCAGCTGGAAGCAATCCTCGGTGTCATGCCCATGGTCTCGGTGAAAGTGACAGCACTTCTTCATGTTCTTTTAGTTATCCGAGGTCATGGCCTTCGCCCATTGGATCAGAGTCCCATGTTTTTCCATCGCCATCAGTATGTTTGTCATTGTGGTGTTCAGGGGAGTGAATGGCATCGGCGTCTTCCCCCTTTGTTTCCGAGGTTTGCTCCCACCCTTGGCTGGATACCGAGATAGGTGATTCTGCCCTTTGGAGTGATTATGATCAGGCTTCAGCCCACCCATCCTTAGTTCTTCAGCCATCATGTGCTGTTCTATCCTTCGGTAGAATTCTCCGAGGGTGTCAAGGGGATCTTTCGAGAACTCATAGAAGAGTTACAAATCTCTCGTAAGTCCCCTGATCATTGTGAGGATGCGGATTTTGGGGTGAAAGTCGGGCACACTCAGGCTTTCTCGGTTGAACCTCTTGACATAGTTCTGAATGGTCTCCCCATTCTTTTGGGCTATGTCAAACATTTGGACGGGCATCTTCACCATCAGTCTACTTCCGATGAATTCCTGGGTGAATGTGGCAGATAACTCCTAGAAGGCCATTATGGTTCCGGACGCTAGGGAGTTACACCATGCAGTTGCCAACCCTGAAAAGGTGACTTCAAAGCACTTGCAGAGGGTAGCGTCATTAGCACCGTGCAACACCATGCTGCGCCTATATTTCATTGATGAGCTTAGGGGTCGCTGCGCCCATCATACATTTCCAGACGCAGCACTCAGAAGTCACTTCACATAGGTGATGCACGTTGGCATCCTTGTTGTATGACATGTTGGCCTGAAGGAGAGACTTCCAGTGTGAAGGTGTCTGCAAGACTTTGAAGAACAAGGGTTAGAGTGTTACCCACTTCAGGGTAGTCCAATTATGGTGCCAAAATTGTGCATTTAGACTCCCAGGATTGGTAATGTTCTGTAGGCCATCAGAACACTACCCTTAGTGTGCATACCCAAGTGGCCCTCTTGGGCACTATGTAAACACATGCATATTGGTCCAACCATCACAAACATATTCAAATTTCATGCACACCATGGTAGCAATGAAGGAGAATAGTAGCACAAGTCTTAATCTTGGCTTCCACACATTAGGCAATCTTGTTACGTTCTAATGGCCAGCTACTGCACGTGTAACTTCCACTAATAAAAATGTATCATTCTAGCCACATACCCCCATATTTTATTTGCGTTATTACCAAGTATAGACTTATAGAAAACCAAGGAATTTTGTTTTACATCAATAGCCCACCTATGGACCAAGTTATGGATTTTTGAAGTTGGTTACAAAATTCTGACCAAATGAACAGTAACTCGGCCAATTTTACAAAGTCATATCTTTGGCTACAAGGATCTAAATCCAGAAATTGAAAATTCCAGCTCAACGTCTAGATGTTCTCTAGGTGTGGTCAAAATTTTATACCATGATTCGTTCTACACAGGGAGATATTATACTTTAGGTACAGGGTCGAAATTCTGGCAACTTTTGGACCATTTTGCCCATACAATTTTTCCAAACCATGCAAACACTTCATTCACAAGGGTAAAGCCCTCCAAGGCTATCCCATACATGTCCAATACACATATTAATTACATTCTCTTTCATCTAGCAACTTTATGTGGCCAAAACAGAATTTACAAGTAAGCAACCTATCTTTCACACTTAGGCAGCTTTGCACCACATCACTTAGATAGCCAAACATTACTCAAATGTTCACATACTTGTCTCATCTTACATACACTACATGTACATGCATACATGCACTACAATATGGTCTTAACACAGATAAATACACACCCTAGGTTACAGGAGAGCCTGAGACACAATGGACTCCAGAACAGGATGCTGGACAGCTGCTGCACAACACAATAAGTACCACCATTAAAAATACCAAATGTGCTCCTAAAATTACCAAAATTTCCAGATCACAACTAGACATATGGAAGTTCATGTACCTGAAATTTTAGATCAAAACTCAGACCGCAAGGGTTAGTTTGAACGTGATCTTTCTGCTGGACCTGAAATGACAGAATTGAGGGGAGTAAGTTTCATTGAGAAACTTAGTAAGGGTAGCACTTGGATTCAATAGGCAATGTAACCATCATTAAAACCTGCATCCAAAGACACTAAAACAGAAAAACCACAATGCATATATACAAGATATAGCAACCAAATGCAGCAGCCAAACACAAACAACAAACACATGAAATGGAGCAGCAACATATACCATAGGTTAGTCCATAAAACACATAATAAACATAACCAAATCACTATGGAAGCTCTCCTCAAGCTAATGCTTGGTCTTAAGAGGATTTTAAGAGTAGTTAGTACTAACTTTCGGCTCTATAAACCCTCACTCTACTTCCATCTTTGTGCACTTAACACTAGGTCACAAAACCTTCAATAAGTGCACTCCCCTCACTAAGCTTGGTTCGTCAAGCTCATGGCTCTCTTCCAAGCTTAGCCCTAGCTCCATGGATGTTTGAAAATTGCAGAAAACAGCCCATGAGAGCAAGAGAACCCTTCCTGATGCCCTGCGGCATCTTCGTCAGATGACATTGTAACTTGCGGAGGGACTTCCTGAGGGGGAGAACGCCCGAATGCCAGATTGCCCAGGGTAGCCTACCTGAAAAACTAAGAACAGGGGGTCAGAAGGTCCCAGGGTGTGTTTCCGGGGAGGAGTCTCTGACGCCCAAGTCAGTGTCCTGAAACAAAATAAGGGAGGAGCACTGAAAAGTAGAAAGGCCTTGCCCGTTTGTGCTTTCTCAAGCAGAGGAGTCTGCTCAAGGATCGATCCTTTGCCCAGGTTTACTTCCTGGTATTTATAGGAGTATCCAGCCTGTTCAGATCATGACACGTGTTCGGTCAGATCTTTCCTGAATTTCTGGACATAGGGGACAAGTAGCCGGTGGCAGGTTTCTTGAGCCTTGAACCGAGACAGGTCGTGACGGGACCTGGATGGCGTCGGTGTGTCAGACCGCCATTTGGGGCATCCTGTAATGTCTGTGGGCAACATGTCAGAGGCTCCTTCAATGCTCATGCTGTACTCTAGAAGTCCCTGGACAAGGTTGTCGTCTGGCGCGGATGATGCCCCTTCGGGAAATATGCCCGTAGCTCGGGGAGTTCCCTGATTCAGGGTTCCGTCTTCGTGGAGATCCTCTTCAGCTTGTGATAGCTGATTCTTCATCTCCGAGGGAGATCTCTTTAGTACCTCGGGGGGGCTAATAGTATCCTCGAGTTTCCTGACGCTCTGAGTTTGGGTCAGATAGAGGCGATAGCCCTTCGGCTATCACTTACCTTGATAGGTATGCTGAAATTGGAGATTGATCCTTGGTGCACTCAAGCAATAGCACCAAATAGCTTCCAATTGTGCTTCCTTGACTTCAATTGCAAGTAGTTTTGAGTTTGAAGGTATAGTGCCTATGGAGGAAGTGTGGAGGAGATGGCTGGCTTTCTTTTCGCTGGTGGAGGCCAAAATTTAGAGAAGCAAAGGTGGTCTTGACTACTTTAATAGTCAAAAGTACACTAAACACACTTAAGTAGTCTTAACTTTGTCTTATGTCATTTTCATTGCTACAAGACTATGGTTTCTTAGTCTTAATCTCTTGGCCCACATTTGACCATCCTTATCTTCCTTTAGCAGCCCTCCTTATGTGGGATAACTCCACAAGACTTCCATTTGACTTAAGTCATAGACATACACATCTTAAGGCCTACAATAGAACACTTAGGTCCTTTATGCCTTTTTGTGTTTTCTTTGTCCTTTGTTGTCTTCCATAAGCAATTTGGTCCTCCAATAGCACTTTCATACCATTCATATCCTTCCCATAACTCTCCAAATCTCTTTTGTGAAAGTTTTACAATTGAGTACCCGAATTTCCAAAATCTTACAAAAAAGTCCATAGGTTGCTTGACAAACAAGCAATCCTTAAGGCTTTTCTTGGGGACCAAGTTACCAACTTGGAACACTTTTAAGGAGGTGTTGATCATACCTTTTACCCCCCACACTACAATCACTATGGTGAGAATTACACAATATAACGGTTTTTAGCCATTATGACACACTTGTAATTCTCCCATTTTGTGAGGTGGTAATAATCCTCCCCCCCTTAAAAATTTTGGTCCTCCAAAATAGCATTTAGCTTCAGGTATTCTTCAGGATACCTTTCCATAAGGTCTTTTTCGGTTTCCCAAGTTGCTTCTCTTTCGGAGTGGTGTGACCACTGAACTTTAACCATGGGAATATGTTTGTTTCTTAACCTTCTGGTATCTTTGGCTAAGATAGCTATAGGTTTCTCTTCACATGTCAAGTTAGGTTCCAACTATATGTCCTCCATTACAATAGCATGCTTTGTGTCTAATAGACACTTCTTAAGCATACTGATGTGAAAAACATTATGAACACTTGACATGCTGGGTGGTAGAGCTAACCTGCATGCTACCTTGCCAACTCTATCCAAGATCTCATAAGGACCGATGTATCTTGGAGCTAACTTGGTTCTTTTGCCAAATCTGACAGTGCCTTTGGTTGGTGCAACTTTCAGCCAAACATTGTCACCAACCTCAAATTCCAAGCCTCTCCTTCTTTTGTTCACATAGGTTGTGGTCCTTTCATTGGTTGCCTTTAATCTCTCTTGAATTTTCTTGATTTTGGCAGTAGTCTTTTCAATAATTTTGGGACCCAACTCTAGCCTATCTGAGGCTTCCACCTAACAGTGGGGTGTCATGCACCTTCTTCCATATAAGGCTTCATAAGGTGCCATGCCAATAGTGCTTTGGTAACTATTGTTATATGAGAATTCCACCAACGGCAAGTGTTGGTACCATTCACCTTTGAAATCCAACACATAGCTCCTGAGCATGTCTGCTAGTATCTGTATCACCCTTTCAGACTACCCATCTATCTGAGGATGATAAGCAGTACTCAGGTGGATTTTGGTTCCTAGTGCTTTATGAAAAGCACTCCAAAATCAAGCTGAAAATCTTGGATCTTTATTAGATACAATGGAGTCTGGCGCTCCATGTAGTCTTACTATCTCCTGGACATACATCTGGGCTAACTTTTCCAAGGAGTCTGTGAGTTTCATAGGTAAGAAGTGGGAACATTTGGTTAGCCTATCCACAATGACCCAGATTGTATCATGCCTTAATCTTGTCACGGGCAACCCAGTCAAAAAGTCCATGTTTATGTTGCCCCACTTCCTCACTGGTATAAGTAGAGTCTGTAGGATACCAGCTGGCTTCTGGTGCTCTACCTTTACCCTCTGGGATGTGGCACATTTGCAGACATTAGTAGCTATGTCTCTCTTCATATTTGGCCACCAAAAGTGACTATTCAAATCTTTATACATTTTCTGACTTCCTGGATGGATGTTCAACTTGCTTGTGTGAGTTTCTTCAAGTATTTCATCCTTGAGCTTTGCTCCTTTAGGCACATATATTCGGTCCTTGAAGTACAGTAATCCTTGCCTGTAGGCAAAGGATTGATACAAGGAACATTTTTCCTTTCCTGAGATCTTTTTCAGATCAGGATCTGTCTCCTATGCCTTTTTGGCTTCTTCAATCCATCCAAACGGAATTGTCAATGTGTAAATTTGGGCTTCCTCCCACTTATGCCATTTATGCCATAGGCATAGCAGACTATTTTGCTCATCATGATCAGCTAAGGATTCTCCTTTCAAAAGTCCTGTGTACTTCCTGCTCAAGGCATCTGCTAGTAGATTGCCTTTGCCATCTGTGTACTGTATATTGCAGTCATAGTCCTTGATGTACTCTAACCATCTCCTTTGCCTCATGTTCAACTCTTTCTAAGTGAACAAGTACTTTAGGCTCTTATGGTCAGTGTAGATCACAAATGAACTACCCATCAAGTAATGCCTCCATTGCTTTCGAGCAAAAATCACTGCTGCCAGTTCTAGGTCATGGGTAGGATAATTTTGCCAAGGTCCCTTCCAGGTATTCATAGGAGGGTAGAGGGAGGAGGCCGTTTGACACAGCTCATTCAGATCAAGACACATGTTTGGTCAGATCTGATCTACACCTTCAGAAATAGGCACCTTTAGCTGTCCGTAGGCTGTCCAAGCCAGAGGGCAGGGGCGTGTGCGGGGTTTCCTTGTCAGAGGCATTTTAACTATTTTTGTCATATCTCCGTAAGACGCCTTCAAGCCGTAAGACCCCTACGAGCAAATACTTTCCTCCGAGGGCTATCAAGGAAGGCTCTTCGGTGGAGTGGGTCACCTTCAAGAGGCTTCTTTTCCAGCAAAGGATGTAGGATCTACTTTTCTGAGGTCAGTATCTTCGTAAATCTGAGGGTGGTGGAAGACACCTTTTTTTCAGGTTGGTTATGTTTTCTTTCTGAGGGTGGTGTTTGAGTGTGCCCCGAGGTCACGGCTAAGCCCTTACTGAGGGTGGTTTTAGGATAGTTGATCGGGAGATTGTAAGGGCCGTAGCCCTTTGGCTATCACATGGCCCCCTTGGGAAGCCGAAGTTGCATCTTCGGCGTTAAGAGTTTAATAGTGTGGCATGGAGATCTTTACTGGAGGTGACGGTCGTCCTCGTTAGTATTGCTAACTTCTGACTGAGGTCACATTTTTTCGGAATGGGCACCTCTTTGGTCCAAGATTCCTTTTTCGGCCGAGGTAGTGTCTCTAGCATTAAGTGGGACACCTCACCTTTTGGCCGAGCTTTTGATGTTCCCGAAGTTGTATCTTCGGGTGGGGAAAATATTCCCCCTCTGAGTTTTTTATCTTCTATTGCCTGCTAATGAATCATCACATCTTCTGACCAGGTAGTCACGTCACTTCGAGCTAGGCTTACATAAATCTGCTAATGTTGGAAAGTGTGCCCTTGTTTCTCATGTTGGGTGACATGTGTCACTAGGTGGCTGGGAAATGGTCGTGTCCGTTACATCAGTTACGTCCCTTCACCTGTGAAGGGTCATTATGGCAACGCTTTGCCTGCCTTCTTCATTCTATATAAACCCTTCCTTCTTCAGAATTTTCCACACTTCTCAATTTCCATTCACTTTGCACTATGATTTCCTCTCATCTTTGATCTTTCTTTGGCAGTGGTGGTAGTGGTGGAGCGATTTCCAGTGAGTTGTGTTGATTATTGAAGTCCTTGTCCTCATTCCAAACTAGGTGGGTTACTTTTTAAAGTGCCTTTTTTTGTTTTAATTATTTTCCTTTTGCTTTTCTGAAGTTAGATTCCTCTGTTCCCGAACATGTCTTCTTACCATGTAGAAGCCCGTCCAGTTCCTGAGAGTTATCTCCTGATAGCCGAAGTGCTATCTCCCTGTTTACCCACCGACCATGGAAAAGAGAGAGCCAGACACCTGAGGCACACGACCTCGGTAGCTCGCGAATTCTAACTTCGGGAGCCAGCGCAACGCCTCCTTCAGGAAGGCGACCGAACCAGCTTCGGGGGAGAAGGACCAATCACCCTCCGATGGAGAGCAGCCCCCGAAGATGGAGACGTCGAAGTTCCAGCCTGGCTACGAAAAAAGTCTCCTCACCCCAAAGTGAGGCATCAACCAAAGGGACCTCGGTTGTACGACAAGAGCTATCAAGGAGTCTCTGACACTCCACTCACATACGTCTCCAACACGCCACCTTCAGATACGCTCTGACACACCATCGCAGTCTAATGTCCTGTCACAAAGGGCTACGACTCATGGCCCGAGGAGCCTGCAGGTGGCTAAGGGCCCCAACGCCTAGAAGTACGAACACCATCCAACCATACACGTGCCATACACGTGTAATCATCTGAAGGGGTCACCCTCTTCCTTTTATCCAAGGGAAATCATCACAGGAAGGGGGGCCTTCTGGCGAGAGAACAGGGAGAGAGGCCAGAAAACACAGGACGCTCTACTTCCTCTGGCTTAAAACTCTCCCTTCGCCTGAATGCTCTCCTTTTGGCCTTTAGAAAGACACGCCAGGCAAGAGTCCCTTGTGCTTATTACTGAGTATCTCTCCTTCTCAAAGCACTGACTTGGGCGTCGGAGGTTCCGCCCCGGAAAACCACCCCGGGGGCCTCCTAACCCTTGTTTTCTGAGTGTTTCAGCCAGGTCTCCCTGAAGAATCACTGTTCTGGGCTCTTTCCCACACCGGAGGTACCTCCCGCCCTCGGCTACCACGGGACCAAGAAGCTGTCGGCCATCACTTAAGGTGATCCACCCCGGACGCCTTCCTTCTGGACTAACCCTCGCCACCAGGACCCCCTGCTGCCTTCACCACTACACACAGTGGTGATGCTGGCTCCGCACCACTGGACCGCATCATCTGGCGCCGTCTGTAGGAAGTCACTCCCAGGTTGCCAAATTTGATGCTCAGTGTTCTAAGGAGAGGGGACTCCCGAGGTCCCTGTCCGCGCCAGAGATTTAACGGGCAACCGAATAATGGCAGCAAGGATTTGCCTACCCGAGGGTGAACACCCTCTGACTATAACCATAGGCTTCCTACACAAATTCCCATGCCCTGGCATGGTCAAAATGATGCAGTAGTCAAGCCAAAGAAGGCCGCAGCTAAATTCAGGCCGAACGCTCCCTCATCAGTACCTCATTGGGATAAGAGTCCCATATCAATTCACAGGAATTTGGGAAACAGAGATTTGGGTCCTCGGCAGGAAGCATACCCCCCGGAGTATAACCTATGGGAAAAGTAGGGTTGGGATGACCCAGACCTCCCCGCCGAAAGAGTTCTGCACCCGAGAAGAAAATCGCCATCTCCTCAGCAACGAAGTCAAAACCCATTGCCCCGAAAGGTCATCTATGACTTGATGTACGGCAGAAGGCGCCGACTCTACTTCCCTGGACACGCCATCACCGTCCCAAGGGATCCGCTTCTGCGCGACCTGGCAAAAAATAGTAGAGCATTCGGAAATGACTATCGAAATGGTGCATCAAACTCAAAGAGTACTACATCGTGCGTAAGCCTAGAAGGGCAACAAGCGCCCAGGTACTGGCAGACTAGATCACCGAAATCCTAGAAGTAAGGAAGGCTGAAACTAACAAGGGAGACAGAGCAAAGGTAGATCCATAGTGGAAGCTCCTTGTCAGTGGAGCCTCAAGCGCAGAACATCAAGGCGCTGGGATACCCCCTCGGGGGCCCGAAGGCAGGGAGGCCACCAAAACGATCAAATTTGATTACCAAAAGTGTTGGCCCATCTGAGCATGGCAATGCTAGGTATAGTAACCACACACAAAAAGTGGAAAGATTCTACACAAAGGAATCTCGCAACCAAAGAGTCCCGAAAATGCTCAAGAAGAGGCAGGAAGTGCAAAGACGTTCCGGACGATATTTCCTGACTAAGGAAAAACTATGCAGGCAAAGGTACGCAACCCCATTATAGAAATACATATATATTGGTAAAAAGGGTGCAGGACAATTCATCCAAAAGGTGTGAAAACGACCAGACACACGACAGCACCCGAAGACTGCCTTCGGAGTGGATAACCTCGGAAAGATTGCACCAAGCCATTCCAGATAGCACCCGAAGATATGTGAAGTTTTACGAGATAGCAGAGGACTACTTCACTGAGTATAGAAAGGTAGAACTCCTAGCAACCACGCCGGCAGAAGGTGCACAAAAAGTTTGTCTGAAAGAACATAATATGCTAATTTGGCATACCGACGGTGACACTGGCCAGTAATGATTTCCAGTCTATGAACAAGGGATTTCAAGAATTCGTCACCGACCTCGGAATAAAAAGGCACTTCGGCCCACTAGCTTAGCCCCTGAGCAACAGATAAGCTAAGTTGCCAAAAGAGCTATGAAAGAGGGACTGTGAGAAATGCAAAGGGAAAATGGCCAGGAGAACTTCCTACTGTACCAAGTGATGCCCAGAGACATCTTTGTTGGAAGACATTGTGACTTCGGGAGGGACTTCCTGAGGAGAAGAATGCCTGGCGCTCAAATTTCCCAGGGGAGTGTGCCTGAAAATACTCAGAAAAAAGGGTTAGGAGGTCCCCGGGGTGTTTTTCCGGGGAGAAGCCTCCGATACCCTAGTCAGTGTCCTGAGAGGTGAAAGAGGGGGAGCACTAGGAAGTTTTGTGGCCTTGCCTGTTTGTGTTTTCTCAAGGAGGAGGAGTCGAACCGTTTGCCAGGGTCTGTTCCCTGGTATTTATAGGAGTTCTCAGCCCGTTCAGATGATGACACATGTTCGGTCGGATGTTCTCTGAGTTTCTGGTCGTAGGGGACAAGTAGCCGGTGGCAGGCTCCTTGAGCCTTGAACCGAGACAAGTCGTGACAAGACTTGGACGGCATCGGCGTGTCATACCACCATTTGGGCGGCATGTAACGCCTGTGGGCGACATGTCAGAGGCTCCTTAAATGCTCATGCCGTACTACCGAGGTCCTCTGGGCGAGGTCGTCCTTTGGTATGGACACCCTTCTTCGGGAGTCCTTTAGTTCGGTGGTTCTGCCTTCGGAAGATTCTCTCCTGCTTGTAAGGGCTAGGCCTTTGTCCCGAAGGCGATCTGTTTGGTCCCCCAAAGGAGCCGGAAATACCTTTGGATTTCCTGGCGTATTAGCCGAAGTCCTGACTTCATGGTGCTTGACTTCGCTCCTGCCGAGGTCAATGACAGTGCTTCTTTTCGGCTAACGCCAGGCTTCCCAAACACAACTTCGGCGGGAAGTACGTACTGGGAGAGGCGATAGCCCTTCGGCTATCACAGGCCCCCCTCAGAAAAGCCGAAGTGGAAACTTCGGTTTGTCAGCTTTCGGGGGGCGCCTCTTTGGGCCTTGGGTGTAGCACCTGTGCCGAAGACAGACCTTTCATCCGAAGACGTAGGCTGTTCAACCACAGCCTGTCCTTTGGTGTCTTCGAGGTAACCTACTATTTTCGTTTTGTAGGTCTGTGTAACGTCGCATCTTGTAACCAGGCGTGTTAGTCTAGAGCGGCGCGCCCAGGATTTAGGGGTGTCAGAAGCCGTGTCCCTCTTTTGGCGCGATTGCTAACATGTGGCACGTTTGTCATTGGCGAGAGCTGCATCGGATACAGCAGGCGCGTCTTTTCACGCTCAGTAATTAGTTATGGCGACTGTTCGCCTTCGTGGGGTACTTATGAGGCCGGTTCGCCTACCCCCCTCGGCCTATATATACTCTTGTTCCTTCACAACCTCCTTTTGCTTCTGTTTTTGCCCTCTTCTGCCTTTAAACTGTTTTGTGTTTTCTCCTTCCTTTCACGACGGTGCTGTTGACAAAGTTTTTTCCGGCCAGCTTTCACGACGGCGTCTTCAAACCCAGATTTTGGCAAAGCATTTGGTGGGTTTTAACTTCTCGAGTCTTCTGTTTTTCAAGCTTTCTTCCCGAGCTCATTTTTGCCTTTTTTTGAACTCGTTTTTCAGCCGACATGCCTATTCCCGAGAGCTGGCAACCTCTTCTGTCTCACCCTTGTTGCACCACTCCTGAAAAACTAGAAAAATGGAAGGAAAAATTCTTCCTTCCCTCGTATGCCGTTACAAGGTTGCCACGTTCTGACCAATTTAGCTTTTCGAACCATAGTAACAAGGTTACCGTTTTTCGAGCCCAACTGAAGGCCGGACTTTGGTACCCTCCTCCGAAGATGATTTGCGACTTTTGCCAATTCCATGGCATTGCCGTAAATCAACTTCCACCGAACTCGTACTGCTATTTTAACGCCTTCCTCTATATGTTTGGCGTCTTCAAAATAGAACCCCACTTCATTATCTTTATGCAGTACTATAAGCCCTTCGTGGTCCCGAACGGTGGCTTTTACTTTATGCTACCTCGGGGATCAGGGAGCAAAAAGTATATGTTCACTTTTGCCACTAAGGACAGCTGGCGAGGGTGGCAACAAAAGTTTTTTTTTCTGAAGATGGACAAGGCCTGGTCGCATGTTCCGACCAAGTGGGCTTGAGGGAGGCTGTGTTAGTATTGTGCCCAAAAAGCCAATCATGAGATGATTGTATTTTTGCACATTGAGTCATGATATTTTATTGAGGCATTAATCCAGCAATTATGTTTGTTGTTTTGTTTCTGCGTAACGTAATAAGCATAATTGTAACCCTAGAATAATGATATTCTTAAACGTCCCTAGTCTAGTATTATTGTGGAGCGGGTTGCAATAATACATAATGACTAGCATATGTGGAGACTAATATGAGATATCTAGTCTACATATGGGTACAAGTTGGAGAACTTGTGTACTGGACCGACCCACCATGAGAACACTTCATGGATCGTTATATGAGTGTCATAAGTGATTCTCATAGTGATCATGGTATATGTAGTCCTTCGACCTAAGATCAACAAGGTTCCCTACATGTGAGTCACATACTTTGATACTTTCCTTTGTTGCTCGTAACTGAGTGAACTTGAAGGAGGTCATTGGGTATGTCACATATCATGCGGAGGGATTTGTATGATCAAGATGGGATTTGTCCCTCCTATGTAACGGGAGTGATATCTTTGGGCCCCTTGATAGAGTGAGACTTAGAAAATGCATGGCCATGCTTCGATGAGTTGATATATGATATCAATGTCGTCAGTTTAAGTTGGTCTACTCGGTAATCAAGAAACCAAAGATTGGGCTATACGAGAGTGACACATTCCATGTCTCGTGCTTAGTCTTGATATCTTGGACAAAGGGACAATGGCATATATCGGTGATGATCATAAAGGTTTAGTCGATTCACCGACAATCTTGTCACTTGGGTAGCAATGATGTGTTGCTAGACACCGCTCATTGCTTATGATCATAAATGTGATTTATGATCATTGCCAACATGGCAAGAGCCTATTGGGTCGCACACATAGAGCTATTTGGATCATTAGAGTGCATGGGCTAATTATTTGGGTTATGGTTTCACTTTAATTTCGTATTAATAATGGGCCAAGGAGTTGAGCCATTATTAAGCCCGAAATTAAATCCTAATTGGATTAGGGCTTTGAAACCCATTAGGCCTGGAAGTTGAGTCTCACTATAAATACAACTTTTAAGTGAGAAATTCGCAGGTCTCCTTGCCCTAGCCTCCCAAAAGGACAGCCACACTCTTCTCTTGCAATTCCTTGGAGGACGCAAGCTAGCACTGCGTGCGCAAGAGAAACGCATCTGCCGGGACGTGGTGGAAGCGTGGTGATCCCGAGAGGCTCGTGTGGATACCATAGAGAGCCTGAACACGTCAACTGTTCAGGTTTTGTGATTCGACTCTACAGTTGAGTGAGAGATCTCAACCGAAAATTAGGTATGAAATTTTCGAACACCCGGTTTACCCCGTTTCACTTGGATCCTGGAGGGTTTCGGTTAAATTCCGCTGCGCTGTTTGGCTCCCGAAACCCAACAGGCTGCAGATGGACGTCATAGATTCGAGGATAATGCTAACTCCCGAGTTGGCTCCCGTATTCACGGACTTCGACAGACGTATCCGAGCCGTCTCTGACTGGGATTCCGAGGTCCCTTCGCGCTCTCTCTACCCCTTCCCCATCAATTGGAAGTTGATGACCGAGGAGGTTCTTCGGGACCTAGGGGTAGTGAAGGAGCACAAGATGGACCTTGGGATGCCGGCTCCTACCATCACTAGGAAAGACTCTTGGCTGGTGCAACTCCTTCTGGAGGAAGTTACTTACGAAACTTTTTATGAGCGTAAGTTATCTTCGAGGCCCTTTGTTATAATTTCATCTTGGACTCACACTAATGTCTTCTTTCTTTTCCAGAGATGGGCGACGACACTGCTGCCTTCTACAAATCCCTTTTCCTCGGTCAATCTGAGAAAGGTGAGCAGACGAATAAAGCCGTCTCCCGAAGGTGGAAAGTGACTAGGGCTGGGCCTTCTTCTAAACGGGCGAAGAAGACTGTTCAACCTCCTCAGCCGGAAGTTCTTGAGGGGGTAAGTGGAGAGCCCGAAGTTGCCGCCGTTCCGCCGCCCGAGGTTGCTGCTGTCGACGTCCCTCCGCGGAGTCCTACTTCATCGCAGGCTCTTCTGGATGCCTTGGTAGAGGCCCCTTCTGCCGAGGAGTGGCGCAAGAGCAAAGGCAAGGGGATTTCTACCGATGAGGTTTTGGATTCTGACAACGACATGGCCAAAGTGCCACCAGGTTCGTTTTCTAGCAAACTGTGATGCCTTCACTTTTTTGAATTTTGAGATTTACTTGCCTTGACCAGCTTTTTGTTTTGCTGTGTAGGGGAGTTACTTACTCCGGGTTGGGCAGCCGACCATGCTCGGAAGCGAGCCCTTCGGGATGCCCGTATCCCAAAGGGGAAGATCCCGAAGGAGCCTTTCTGGTCGTTTACGGAGGACATGAATTTGTACTTCGGAGACTGCCAGCAAATGGCCAAAGAGATCTCGAAATGGATCCTTACCGAGGCCTCCTTCAGGGCCATTGCAGAGGCTTAACCGGGCGATGATTCCCTCGCCACGAAAGTTTCAGAGCACACTGCCCAGGTATGCTTCACGCCTTTCTTTTTCCTTTTGATTTCTTCTAAGTATTTGGCTCTCTTTTTTGCCTTACTGACTTTGCCTTTATTTCTTTGCAGCTGCTGGGGTATGCTGGTTTCCTCAAAGTTCGGGTGGCGAGGCAGACGGCGTTCCGAGCTTCGGCCTTAGAGGTAATAGAAAAAACTAAGGCCACGTGCTCGGAATTGGCTGCCCAGAACACGCAACTGGCTCAGGCTGCAGAGAAGGAGGTTGCTGCCGTTTGCGAGGATTTCCTGAAAGAAAAATAAGAACTTTTGAAGAATTCCTCCCAGAAGATTTATGACCTCGGCTCCCAGGTGGCGGAGCTGATTTCGGCAAATAAAGCGCATCAAAAGGAGAAGTCAGAGTTTGAGGCTCTCCTGGCGAAGGCGCTTGCTGAGAAGGCCGCGCTCCAAGCCGAGGTCGATTCTCTAAAGAAGGAGCCGAAGAAGAAGAAGATGAAGGCACTGAAGAAGGAGGTCGCAGATCTGACGAAGGACCTTGAGGACCTTGGGGTCGAGAAGGATAAATCCGACCAGATGACCAAGGTTGGTTTCCAGGACGGGTTTTGCTTCGCTCAGCATGAAGTTCTTCAGAGGTTCCCAGATCTGGACCTCTCTTTCTTGGAGGCCCTAAACATTCCCGAGGGGCCTCGGTGGTCTTGGTCCAAGATTGAGCACCTGAACTTACCTTTTTCTTTCCCGGTGCCAAAGGTGTTGGAAAAGGACGCAGGAGCTGGTGGCTCCCGGAACGCCGAGATTCCTTAGTTTGTTCTAGGGTGCTTTGCCTTCTTTTCCTTCTTTTTTGTACTTCTCCCTTTGGCACTCCTTCTTCTCTGTAAGCAAATTCATTTCAATAAAGACTTTTTCTTTTTAGAAAATTTGGCTAAGTCTTTTTGCGACGTTTTTCATTTCCCATTGTCCCAAACACGTTCGGTCAAGAGACTTCGGAAAATCATATCTGCGCTCATTTCGGTGATCACCTTCGCGGAATTCTGACTTGTACAATTTATGCTTAGGAACTTTTCTGAGAAACTTTTGTACTTAGAATGTTTTTTCTAATTTGTACAATGCCATTTTCCCATCGAAATCCTAAGCATAAAACTTTTTCAAGGAGTCTGAATGCCAAGTATTTTTCAATTCTATGCCTTCGGGATCGCCGAGCTTGTACACACCTTTTCGCACTTCGGCAAGTACCAGGTAAGGTCCTTCCCAATTTGCGCGGAGTACCCCGTGGGATGGCCTTCAGGGTGCAAATTCAGCCTTTCGGAGAACGAGGTCTCCTTTCTTGATTCCCTTTGGCCTGCCCCGTAAGTTATTTCCACAGCCACTCTTTGCTGAAATGCTTTTCTTCTCAGTTCAGCTATTTCTCTGTGTTCGCCGAAGAGGTCGAGCTTGGTCCTCATGCTGAGGTCATTTCCACTCTCATCAAATACTTGCACCCGCACTGATGGTCGCACTACCTCGATTGGGATGATGGCCTCAGTACGAAAAACGAGTGAAAATGGCGTTTCCCCTGTGGCTCTTCAGGGTGTTGTTCGGTAACTCCATAATATGCTTTGGAGCTCTCCTGACCATTTCCCTTTTGCTTCTCCCAGCCTCTTTTTTAGACCATCTTTTATGGTCCTGTTAGATACTTCTACTTGCCCATTGCTTTGGGGGTGAGCTACTGGGGTGAAGTGCATTTTTGTTCCGAGGTCACTGATAAGTCCCTGGAACCCTTTGTCTATAAACTGGGATCCATTATCAGTTACTAGTACCCTCGGTATGCCAAATCTGCATACGATATTTTTCCATATGAATTTCTGCACTTCTTTTACCGAGATAGTAGCCAAGGGTTCTGCCATGACCCATTTGGAGAAATAATCTACCGCTACTACGCAGAACTTCACGCCTCCAGGTGCTATTGGGAGTGGTCCTATGAGGTCTATGCCCCAAACTGCGAAGGGCCAGGGATAGTCAGCCGAAGTTACCATTTCTGAGGGTGTCCTCTGGATATTCACGTGTCTCTGGAAATTACCACATTTCTGGACGAACTGCTTGGCGTCCTTTCTCAGGGTAGGCCAAAAGTATCCTTGGCGAAGTATTACTGTTGCCAGGGCGTTGGTTCCGATGTGCGAACCACAAGCACCTTCGTGTACTTCTTCGAGGATCATTTCAGCATCTTCTTCGCCAACACACCTCTGTAGTGGATTTGCATATCCCTGCCGATATAATTCTTCGCCAATTAGGAAGAATCGACCGGAGCATCTTCGCACTTTTGCAGCTTCGCTGGGGTCTTCGGAGAGCGTATTGTCTGCGAGATATCTTTTTATCGGGTCTTTCCAGCCTTTTGCAGAAGTTACTATGCTCAGCACTGTGATGCTCGGGTGGTTTAGCACCTCGGTGAATGTTTTTGATTTTGCCAAGAAATCTGCCTCGGCATTATCTCGTCGAGGTACGTTTTCAATTCATACGGTGTCGAACTCCCGGATGAGCACTGCTACCAATTCATGGTATTTTTCCAAGGTTGGGTCCTTTGCCCCGTAGTCTCCTGCCGTTTGCCGAACTACCAGCTGGGAATCGCTGTGGGCTTTCAAGTTTCTTATGCCAATTTTTCTGGCTAGGCGCAATCCTGCTATGAGGGCTTCATACTCAGCCATATTGTTGGTGACATTAAAGCTGAACTTGATAGCCTTCATTACTTCTAGGCCTTCGGGACCTCTAATAATTACCCCAGCTCCCTGGTGTTCGGACCCTGAGGCTCCGTCAACATACAAAGTAAATTCGGGCTCACCTTTGCCAGGATCCGGATGGCTATCCTCGGTGGTCAGTACTTCGGCAATGAAGTCTACCAGGGCTTGAGCTTTTATGGCTTTCCGAGGTTCATAAGTGATGTCGTGTTCGCCAAGCTCTATACACCACTTGGAAAGCCTTCCCGAATGATCAACTTTCCTCATGACATCCGGTAGTGGTAGACTACTTCAGACGATGATAGGGTGACCCCCCTGAAAGTATGGTCGTAGCCTTCTTCCTGCTAGTACCAGAGCAAATATATCTTTCTGCAGCAAGGGATACCTGACTTCGGCACCGTGCAGGGACTTGCTTACATAATAGACCGACCATTGCTTCGGCCCCTCTTCTTTCACAAGGATCGAGCTCATAGCTTTTTCTGTGACGGCGAGGTATAAAATGAGGGGCTCTCCCTCGTGAGGTTGTCGCAGAGTGGGCAGACTGGCTAAGTAGATTTTGAGTTCTTCCTAGGCCTTTTGGCAGTCTTTATTCCAAGGATGATCATCATTTCCAAGGTTGTCCTCATTTTTTGTTGCCTTAGTGAGGACTTTGAAGAATGCTTGACACCGGTCTCCATATCTGGAAATATACCTACTAAGAGAGGTTATCCTTCCAGTGAGTCTCTGCACATCTTTTATTGTGGCGGGAGTTCAGAATTCGAGTAAAGTCTTAATTTTTTCTGGGTTAGCATCAATGCCTCTTTCTGATACCATGTACCCAAGAAACTTTCCCGAGGTTACTCCGAAGATACACTTTTTAGGATTAGGGCAGATCCCGAAAGTTCTGAGCTGGTGGAAAGTTTCCTTTAGATCTGTGACGTGGTCAGTAGGCAGCTTGCTCTTAACTATCATGTCGTCGACATAGACTTCCATATTTCTCCCTATTTGATCACTAAAGACCTTGCTCATCAACCTTTGGTAGGTTGCTCTTGCATTTTTTAGGCCGAAGGGCATCCTGACGTAACAATACGTTCCCCCCTCGGTGATGAAGGAGGTTTTCTCCTCATCTTCGGGGTCCATCCTTGTTTGATGATACCCACTGAAGGTGTCTAGGAAACTTAGGAGCCCGTATTCAGCAGTTGAGTCTACCAATTGGTCTATCGGTGGGAGAGGGTATAAGTCTTTAGGGCAAGCATCGTTCAAGTTCCTGAAGTCGATGCACATTCGGAGCTTACTGCTTCCTTCTTTTGTGGCAATTACCACATTGCTTAACCATTCGGGGTATTTGACCGCCCTGACGACACCAGCGTCTAACAAGCGCTGGACTTCAGTTTTGACAAAGTTACTTTTATGGACCGAGATGCTTCGTTTCTTTTGCCGGATAGGTCTTGCCTACGGACTTACTTTAAGGCTATGCTGTATTACGCCAGGGATTACCCCTGGCATATCTTTCGGCGAGTAGGCAAATAGATCTTTATTTGTCAGTAAAAAAGATACAAGTTTTTTCTTGTTACCTTCGGCCAAGTTTTTCCCTATTCGAGTATTTTGGCCTGGGAGAAGTTCCACTTCTTCTATTTCCGCCTTCGCGGGATCTTCTGCCTGGCCTTTCTTTGGTGCATTTGCCTCCATCGTTTGTGTGAAGTTGTTTGCTGGAGCTTTTCGTGCCTTGACGAACACCTTCCTTACTTCGCTCTGATCGATGAAGATTTCCGCGTCTCCATCCTTGGTGGCGAAAGTGACAGTTAAGTATTTCACATCTGGGCGAATGTGCAAATTTTCCTGTGTCTGTATTCCAAGGATGGCGTTGTATGATGAAGGGACATCCATGACGATGAACCTTGTCATTGTGGAGGCAAATAACTCAACAGTCCCGTCTACTGAAGTCCCTTTCATCATTAGGGGAAGATCCATCCATCTGAGGACGGGTAGCTCGGATGGTCCCACTCCGAAGGTAGGCGAGGTGACAGGCTTGAGGTCGCTGCTGGATATGCCCAAGCTCGGCAGCAAATGTGAAAACAGGACGTCGGCATTTGATCCATCGTCAAGTAACACTCACTTTACATCCCAGTTTCCTATCCTTGCCATGACCAATAGTTGGTCATCATGGGGAAATATGACGGCGGAACCATCCATTCGGGCCAACTTCTTCATTGGACTCTAATATTCCATGACTGCTATTTCTCTGGCCTTCCTCTTTCTTTTCGAGGATGGAAGTCCCGCGTGATTGTTTGTATTAACCCTGCCGGGGGTGGAGGACGCCTCTTTGGACTTCGGTTCGTCCTTCTGTCGGAGTCGTAATCCTCGTCATCTGCCTTTCCTTCCTCATCTTTTCTCCCTTTCGGGGATGGCATTCATAGATAACTCCGAAGTTGACCTAGTTTGATTAGCGACTCTATGTACTTCTTCAGTTGGAAGCAGTCTTCGGTGTCGTGGCCGTGGTCGCGATGGAACTAGCAGAACTTCTTTATGTTCTTTTTGTTATCAGCGGTCATGGCCCTTGGCCGCAGAATTTGGGTCCCCTGTCTTTCCATTGTCATGATGTTGGTCCTTGTGGTGTTCAGGGGTGTGAAGGTTGGGAGTTTCCTTCCCCGCATTCTCCGAGGTCGTGCTGCTTGTTCGGCCGGATATCGGTTTTACTTGCTGGATCCTTCGGCCCGATGGTGATCGGACTTTGGTCCACCCATTCTTAGCTTTTCGGCCATCATGTGCTGTTCAGCCCTTCGGTAGAACTCGCCAAGTGTGTCCGGAGGGTCTTTGGAGAATTCATAAAACAGCTGTGAATCCCTCCGAAGGCCCCGTGTCATCGCGAGGATGTGTATTTCGGGCCGAAAGTCTGGGACACTCGAAGCTTCTCTGTTAAACCTTTTGACATAGTCGCGGATGGTTTCTCCACTTTTTTGTGCTATGTCGAACATCTCGACGGGCATCTTCGCCGTCGACTGACTTCCAATGAATTATTGCGTGAAGGCCATAGATAACTCCTGAAACTTTGTGATGGTTCCTGGAGCTAATGAATTGTACCAGGCTGTTGCTGGTCCTTTGAGGGTGACCTCAAAGCATTTGCACAAGGTGGCATTGTCGGCACCGTGCATCATCATGCTGCATCTATACTTGGTCAGATGAGCCTGTGGATCGGTTCGGCCATCGTACGTTTCCAGCCGAGGTACTCGGAAGTCACCTGGCATGGCTGCTTCAACTACAGCTCGGGTGAATGGAGACTCATCACCACAGAAGGTCCCAGATAGCCTGGCCCAGACGGGCTTGCGGGCTACCCGTTTTTCCACCTTGTCCAACCTCGCCAATATCTTCTCCGAAAGGAGCGTGGCCCTAGGCTCTTCCTCCTGGTGCTTGTAGGCTTCGTTGCAAGGAGATTGCATGTGCCTCTTCGGGGAGTGACTTCGACGCCGAGGGGATGGAGACTTCGCCTCGGGTGATGAGTTCCCTTGGTATGGGACTTTAGGTCGCTTAGACCTCGCTTGTCCCGCAAGTCGTGCCCCGAGGGGTATGTTTTCTGTCGAAGACTCTTCACGGGGGTCCCCACTTCCCGAACTGTGGTAGGTTGGCTTGGGGCTTTTCTCCCGAGGGCGTACTGGTAAGGGAGGCCTTTGGGCCTGAGTTGGTTGCGACCACCTTTGGTCTATCTGTTGCGTCATTTCAGCCACAATAGACCATTGAAAGTCGCACAGAAAACTCATGGTGATGACAAGAGGACGCTCCACCTCCGGCAAAGAAGTCCCTGGAATGGTTTGCTTAGTAGCCGGTTAAACTTCAAGCGCGAACGGGGACCTCGGGAGTCCCTTGTCCTTGGAACGCCGAGTCTCAACGATGACGAACTGAGGGTGGGTTCCCACAAACGGCGCCAAATGATGCCCAAAGACATCTTTGTTGGAAGACATTGTGACTTCGGGAGGGACTTCCTGAGGAGAAGAACGCCTGGCTTTCAAATTTCCCAGGGGAGTATGCCTGAAAATACTCAGAAAAGAGGGTTAGGAGGTCCCCGGGGTGTTTTTCCGCGGAGAAGACTCCGACGCCCTAGTCAGTGTCCTGAGAGGTGAAAGAGGGGGAGCACTAGGAAGTTTAGTGGCCTTGCCTGTTTGTGTTTTCTCAAGGAGGAGGAGTCGAACCGTTTGCCAGGGTCTATTCCCTGGTATTTATAGGAGTTCCCAGCCCGTTCAGATGATGACATGTGTTCGGTCAGATGTTCTCTGAGTTTCTGGGCGCAGGGGATAAGTAGCCGGTGCCAGGCTCCTTGAGGCTTAAACCGAGACAGGTCGTGATAAGACCTGGACGGCGTCAGCATGTCAGACCGCCATTTGGGGCGGCATGTAACGCCTGTGGAAGACATGTCAGAGGCTCCTTAAATGCTCATGCCATACTCTCGAGGTCCTCTAGGCGAAGTCGTCCTTTGGTATGGACGCCCTTCTTCGGGAGTTATGCTCGTAGTTTGGGTAGTCCTTTAGTTCGGTGGTTCTGCCTTTGGAGGATTCTCCCCTGCTTGTAAGGGCTAGGCCTTTGTCCCGAAGGCGATCTGTTTGGTCCCCCGAAGGAGCCGACAATACGTTTGGATTTCCTGGCGTATTAGCCGAAGTCCTGACTTGGTGGTGCTTGACTTCGCTCCTACCGAGGTCAATAACAGTGCTTCTTTTCGGCTGACGCCAGGCTTCCCGAACACAACTTCGGCGGGAAGTACGTACTGGGAGAAGCGATAGCCCTTCGGCTATCACCAAGGAGTTATCAGACAACTCCCTCGAGGGACTGAGGAGGAGACACTTTTCTTGCTTATCCCCAATACAGAAAGCCATTATCCTTTTGAAGAAGTTCGGCCAGCATACAGATGTTTGACAAAAGAGGAAGTGACCTCGGGTTGAGAACTAAGCTCGACCTAGTTGTCAAACACTGAGAAACGGCCGAGCTTGAAAGGAGGCCTTTTCGAAAAAAGGTGGCCATAACTGCAAATCTGCATGATAGGCCAACAGGAACAAGGAAAAAGAGACCTCGCCCCTGAAAGGCTAAATTAAAACCCCGAAAGCCGTCCTATGAGGTATTTTGGCCTAATGGGAAAGGGCCTTATTGGGTCCTAAACAAGGTCCGGATAGGAGCATACAAGCTTGGCAACACCGAACAAGGAAAACTAAAAAATACAAGGCACTCGGGCGCCTTAAAGAAATTCTACACTTAGAATTTTTCAGACAAGAAATGTTGAAAGCCAAAAATTTGTCTAAGCCAGAAATTTGTCTAGGGACAGAAAGTTTTCCCCTGTCTGAGAATATTCGCCGAACAAAGCTGAAGTATGGACTCCCGAAAGCCTCCTATTCCTTCCGAAGTTAGTTGGGCTATATGCCCAAAAGAGGACAAGTCTACCAAACACGGCCAGCAAGGGGGAGGCTAAACTTTGCCTAAGGGAACTTCACCAACTGTGAAAGACCTCCCAAAGAATGGCCGATGAAAACGAGCAAAGAAAGTACAGAAGTCCCTTGACCGAAGTGGTCGGGACAAGTGGGAAGCAAAAATCGCTCAAAAAGACTTAGCCAAAATAATGAAGGAAAATTCATTGAAGAAGGTCTTGATACAAGGAGAAGATTACAAGAAGAAGAGTACAAAGAAAAAGAAGAAGGCAAAGGTCCTAGAATATCTAAGGGACCCCGGCACCATGAGAAGCTTAGGCTCCGGAATCTTTCGATGCCACCTTCGGTGCAGGAGGAGGAAACAGCAAGTTAAAGAACTCAACTCTTGACCACATCCACCGAGGTCCCCCAGGAATATCCAGGGCAGCTAGAAAGGAAGGATCGAGGTCTGGATACTTCTTCAAAAATTGATAACGACCTAGGAAGAAGCCGTCCTAAAAAGCGACCTTGGACGTCTGGACGGCTTTGCCTCTTTCAATGTCCAACTCGTCCGGCTCATGCTGAAGATCCGAAACCTCCTGCTGAAGGTCGGAAATCTCCTTCTCCAGCTCCTCAGTTTTCTTATTTTTCTTCGAACCCTCCTTCAGTGAGTCGACCTTGGCCTGGAGTTCAGCATTCTCAGCCATCGCCTTCGCCAAAAGGGCAGACTCCCCTTCTTTTTTCCTTTTGAAGGGTCTCGTTGGCCGAAGTCAGGCTGACCAGTTTCCCACCAAGGTCGGACATCTTCTTGGAAAAATCCTTCAAGAGCTCTTCTTGGCCCTTCAAGAATTCCTCCTGAAGACTGGCAATCTTCTCCTTGCATATTTGGCTCAACTTGGTGTTCGTCAGCACCGAGTTGGCACAAAAGACTTTGGCCTTCTCCAATTTGTCTTCAGCCCAAGCTTGGACCAAAGATTGCTTTGTTGCCCAAGCTTGGAGGTACCCACTATACCTAGAAGCTGCAAAAAATAGAAGGTACTTAGCGAAATTTGCACAAGGAAAGCCAAAAACACTAAGGCAAAAAGTGGGAAGGAAAAGTGAAGAGCCTGAAGAGTTACCTGAGCAGCATGCTGGGAAACTTTTGTAGTAAGGGCATCCTCGAAGGCACACTCCTCGGCGACTGCCTTGAAGGATGCCTGAGTAAGCACGCCCCTCGCCATTTGGGGAGCCATTTCCTGACAATCGTCAGAGAACAGATTCATGTCCTCCGTGAAAGACCAAAATGGCTCCCTTGGGACTTTGTCCTTCGGGACATGAAAATCCCGAAGATCCCTCATTCTGGCATGCTCAATCTTCCATGCTAGGGGTGCCGGATCCTCTGCAAAAAGAAACATGCATCTTATCAGGTAAAAATTCCTTGATTATAAAAAAATGTAAGTTGATTGCAGGGAAAAATAGAAAAACCTGGCGTGACCTCAGCACAGTCGTCATCAGAGTCACCGTCCTCCTCCACGTCGGCAGGAATATGTTTGCCCTTGGCCCTTCAGCATTTTTCTAAATCTTCAGTAGAAAGATCCGCCAAAGAGCCCACAAGATCTGCTGACGTGGCAAGACTTAGAGGGGCAGAAAGGGCAATCACCCCGGCAGGAACTTTGGTAGCAGTTTCAGGCTCGGTGAAAGTTGCAACCTTGGTAGAAGTTACAGTGACATCGCCAGCCTTAGTGGAAGTAGCAATAACATCTCCGACTTCCGAAATGTCCTCCGGAGGGGGAAGAGGGCCGTCTTTCTTGGCCTTCTTGGCCGAAGATGATCTGCTCCCAGAAGCCTTGTGAATATTCTTTTGTTCCTCCTTCTCGGCCTGACCAAGGAAGAGAGACCTGTAGTAGGCGGCAGACTTCTCGCCCATATCTGAAAAAGAGGGAAGAAATTAGTGTAAGTCCACAGGCACTTAGGCTGAAAAAACTTTGAAAGAAACTTACTTTCAGAAAAGGCTTCGTAAGTGAGCTCGCTCTGAAGGAGCTTCACCAGCCAAGAGTTCTTCCCCTTGGTAGCAGGAGATGGAATGCCGAGATTCATCTTATGCTTCATAACCACCCCCAGCTCTCGAAGGACATCTTCGGTCATGAGTTTCCACATGATCGGGAAAGGGTAGAGAGAACGTCAAGGGACCTCGGCATCGCAGTCGGTGACAGCACAGATTCATCTGTCAAAGTCCCCAAACCTCGCCCGCTAACTCGGGAGTTAGCAGCTTCCTGGGATCCATGACATCCACCTCTAGCTTTCCCTGAGCCCTCTTAGTCGGGACGTCCGACCAGGCCTCCGCCACCTTCCGGAAGAAGAACTTCCTCTGCCACCCTTGTCAGCTATCCTTGGCAGCGAAGGTGAACATAAATTTCTTACTCCCAGATCCCTGAGGCAACATGAAATAAAAGCCACCCTTCGGAACCAGATAAAGCTTATAATATTGCATGAACAGGATGAAATGGGGTTTTACCCCAAAGATCCCGCACATCCAGAGAAAGGCGTTGAAATAGCAAAATGAGATGGGAGGAAGCTGATTCATGGCTATGCCATGAAACTGGCAAAATTCATAAATCATCTTCACAAGAGGAAACCGAAGTTCGGCCTTCAATTGGGCTCGGAAAACGGTAACCTCATCACCGCGATTCATAAAGCTAAACTGGCCAAGGCGTGGTAACCTTGTAATAGCATACGAGGGAAGAAAAAATTTGGTCTTCCACTTTTCTAATTTTTCAGGATTGGTGCAACAAAGGTGAGACAAAAGAGGTTGCCAGCTCTCGGGAATAGGCATGGTTGACCGAAAAATGACTTCGAAAAGCAAAAAGAAAAGCAAACACCGAAGGAACTCTAGAAGTCAGAACCCACCAAAAGTCTTGCCGAAGTCGGGGCTTGAGGACACTGTCGTGAAAGGTTACCGGAAATCGCTCCGTTGCTAAGACTGCCGCAAAAAAGGAAGAAAAAGCAAGAGCAAAGAAACACAAGTGAAGAGTATGACAGGAGGAAGGCTTATATAGATCAAGGAAGGGCAGCCAAAAGGGCGTCATTAATGCTACGCGAAGGCGAAGCGTCACCATGATTACCCTTCACGCACGAAAAGGCGTGCCCATCCCAGCTGATGATTGCCATGTGTCACCCGTCACGAGAAACTAGGACACATTTTCTGACATCCGGAAAACCAGGGCCCATTGCTCGAGACTGACACACCTAGTTCCAAGACACATCAATCCACTAGCCTATGGCGGGAAAAGTGAACAAGTTGGGAATCTCGAGAACACAGAAGGGTGGGCAGACGACACCTGTCTGAACAAGGCTTATCACCTAGGTGGCGAAGTGCCTTGCCGGCTGACGTCATAGTCCGAGTGTAAATCCATAAGGTCCAAGGTTCAAAGGCTCTGTGCCGCCCTGTTCGACCGAAAATGGACATACTACTACATGGGCTTTCGGGAGTCCACGAGGTCGTCCTGTCAAAAACTGCCAATTAAGCGATAGACAGACGCCGGAAAAGCTACTTGCCAAAGTCTTCACTTCGACTTTCCATGGGGGGCATGTGATAGCTGAAGTGCTATCGCCCCGTTTACCCACCGACCATGGAAAAGAGAGAGATAGACACCTGAGGCACACGACCTCGGTAGCTCACCAATTCCAACTTCGAGAGCCAACGTAGCGCCTCCTTCAGGAAGGTGACCGAACCAGCTTCGGGGGAGAAGGACCAATCACCCTTCGAGGGAGAGCAGCCCCCGAGGACAGAGATGCCGAAGTTTCAGCCTGGCTCCAAAAAAAGGCTCTTCACCCCAAAGTGAGACATCAACCAAAGGGACCTCGGTTTTACGGCAAGAGCTATCAAGGAGTCTCTGACACTCCGTTCACATACATCTCCAACATGCTACCTTCAGATATGCTCTGACACACCATCGGAGTCTAATGTCCTGTCACGAAGGGCTACTACTCACGGCCCGAGGAGCCTGCAGGTGGCTAGGGGCCCCCACACCTAGAAGTACGAACACCGTCCAACCATACACGTGCGATACACATGTAATCATCTGAAGGAGTTACCCTCTTCCTTTTATCCAAGGGAAATCATCACAAGAGGAGGGCCTTCTAGCTAGAGAACAGCGAGAGAGGCCGGAAAACACAGGACACTCTAGTTCCTCCACCTGAAAACTCTCCCTTCGCCTGAATGCTCTCCCTTCGGCCCTCAGAATGACATGCTAGGCAAGAGTCCTTTATGCTTATTACTGAGTATCTCTCCTTCTCAAAGCACTGACTTGGGCGACGGAGGTTCCCCCCCGAAAAACCACCCCAGAGGCCTCCTAACCCTTGTTTTCTGAGTGTTTCAGCCAGGTCTCCCTGTAGAATCACTGTTCCGGGCTTTCTCCCACACCGGAGGTACCTCCCGTCCTCGCCTACCACGGGACCAAGAAGCTGCCGGCCATCACTTAAGGTGATCCACCCCAGACGCCTTCCTTCTGGACTAACCCTCACCACCAGGACCCCCTGCTGCCTTCACCACTGCACACAGTGGAGATGCTGGCTGCGCACCACTGGACCACATCATCTCCCACTTAACTCTCATCCAAGCTGTGCCACTTTAGAGAAAGTGAACAAGTGATCGGCTAAATTTTTTCTCCCTTCTTATACTTGATGCCCTTCAGCATCTCCTTCGTGTGTCATGGTGAAGGTGGCAGGGGCTTATGGAAATGGAGAGAGGTCAAGGACGAACATACTCTGAGAAGATCACCTGAAAGTCACAGGAAGCAAGGGTTAGGAGGTCCCTAGAGTGTTTTTTCGGGAAGGAGCCTCCGACGACCAAGTGAGTATTTTTGGAGATAATGAGATGATAAAGAGTAAAGAAGTATCTTATCTGAAAAAATGTCTCCCCCCACTTCTGAAATAATTACCCAGTATTTGTAGAGGGGTGAATAGTAACGATCCTTCTCAGATGGCCAGCCCAGATCGTGACACGTGTTCGGCAGGATGTGTTCCACGTCTTTTGGACAATAGAGGACCCCTAGTCGGCATGGGCTGCCAGGCTAGGGCTCTGGGTAACCCGAAAGTGGCGTGCTAGAGTATCCCTGCAGGCGGCGTGTCAGGACGTGACTGGGGCAGATTATCAGGGATATGTCAGAGGCTTCTTAAATGCTTATGTCATACTCCTGAGGCCCCCTTTTTGGTAGAGGAGACCTCATCGAAGAACTTGTCTTTCGAGGACACTTTTGGTTTCGCAGGAGTATATTTCCCAAAGGTGACCTTTCTCGGAGACACCCCTACTTCCGAGGATGGCTTACTCATCGCCCCAAGGTTGGCATTGCCATTTCCTGGAATGGAGAAACGCCGAGGCTGGATTTCGGGAGGTCGAACATCCTTCCTTCTGTGGTGGGTGATTTCTCTTCTGAGGCTGGTGCTTTGTCCGAACCCGTGCCTTTGGAGGGTGATCAGCACCTTGGCTATCAATACTGTCACTAGAGTACCTAGTCCTAGTATGCCTATCTAGGCTCCTCATTCAGATGAGGTTATTGTCTACAGGGCTCAGCTGAAGGCGGGACTCCGACATCCCCCTCCAAAGACGGTTAGTGACTTTTGCCAATTTCATGGCATAGCCATGAACCAACTTCCCCCGAACTGCTACTTCTACTTTAGCGCTTTTTTTTATATGTGTAGGGTCTTCAACATAGAGCCCCACTCTATCCTTTTCATGCAATACTACAAACTCCACCCCATTCCGAAGGGTGGGTTCTACTTCTTGCTCCCTTAGGGATCTGGGAGCAAGAAATATATGTTCACCTTCGGAACAAAGGACAGTTGGCGAGGGTGACAGAAGAAGTTCTTTTTTCTGAAGGTGGATGAGCAGTGGAAGGACATGCCTACCAAATAGGCTTCAGGGACTCTTGATGTAATGCTCGCAAAATCCTAAGTAATTAAACCTCGGGATATGAAGAATTTTTGTTTCCTCAATTGGGAATTAAGTTCATTGAGTTTGGGAGACAATGAATTTAGTGGGACTGGGAAGTATGATGAGTGTTGGACACTCTCAGAATTTAATCTTGGCTTAGGCCAAGTAAAATGATGAAAATTTAATGTAAGGGACTCAACTGGACAAATGGGACTTTTGGTGGTTGGGCTCAATTGCCCAAATGTGAGGAATTGAGGGACTAAGTGGGGGATTAGTCAATTTTAAAGGCATTGGATGCCACGCCTGCCACCTCCCTCCATTTTTTCATTATTTTAATCTACATCCTATCCAACTCATTACTTAGGATTCCTTCCCCCAACCACTTGTCCCCCCACCTTTGAGAAATACTCCCAACTTTCACCAAAGTCTTCCAATTTGTCACCTACTTTTGACTATCTCACCCACCACCCACATAAGTATTCCAATTTGTCACCTACTTTTCACTATCTCACCTACCACCCACACAAGTCTTCCAATTTGTCACCTATTTTTCACTGTCTTACCCACCACGCACATAAGTCTTCCAATTTGCCTAACAATTTGTCTCCCACTCACTCCCATGTGAATCACATGGTTTCACTCTATATATACACCCATCGTTGGCTATATAAGTTCCATTTTAGTCTCCATTTCACTCATTTCACTTACTCTAAAAAACTCATTCTCTCCTCCTAAAGCTCAAACACTTCACCAACTATTTCTCCCACAATACGATTTGGCCAAGTATTGTTCTTGGCATTCTTGAGTGTTGATAGCCAAAGGGCTATTACCCTCCAAGTTGTCTGATGAGCACCACCCTTGAGGAACACCAGCACCACCCTCAGAAAGGATGAGTAATCATCCTCGGGAAAAAGGGGGCCTGCACTACCCTTGATCCCCTGACCTCGGTGACCTACCAGCACCCTTGGGGAGTAACTGGACTGACCTCGAAAAGGATTGTGCACTACCCACCCTCGAAATAGAGGACCCACCAAGTTTAGAGAAGGATATCGCCATCCTCGGTAATGAATAACGTTTGCTAAAGGTGCGCCACTTGCCAAAGGGGTTCGCCAGCAGCCCTCAGCCGTAATATCGGAATGAAAGGGACCTCATATTACGAAGAAGTCTTATATGCCGAATGGGTCTCATGAAGATACAACGAAAATGGTTATGAAGCCCCTAACACAGAGACCTCGCACACTCCCCTGACACAGACACCTCACACACACCTCTGACACAAAGACCTCCCACACGCACTTGACCTCTGGCCAGAACGGGCTAAGGCCAGAAGGAGATACCCGTGTACAAAGGTACGGATTACATCCGACGAAACACATGTCATGATGTAAGTAGGTTGTGTCGAACAGCCTCCTCCCTACGCCCTCTTATAAATACCTAGGAGTGACCTTGGTAAGGAGGACACAAAACTCTCTACTCTTTGCTCTCCACTTTCTGCTCATTATTTCCCAAATACTGACTTGGGTGTCGGAGGCTCTTTCCTCGGAAACACATCCTAGGGAGTCTCTAACCCTTGTTTTTTGGGTCTTGCAGCCACCCTTGTATCGTAAGTCTCTCATTCAGACACCTTCATACCGAAAGTCCTTACATCAAGCCACTATGTCACATGACGAGGATGCCAACAGGCATCATTTGGCAGCATTTATGGGAACTCACTCCCAAGTCGTTGTCATTGAGACCTGACACAATAAGGACAAGGGGCTCTCGAAGTCCCCGTCCACACCGGAAGCTCAATCGGTGACTGAACAACACGCTGTAGGGACTTCTTTGCCTGAGGACGAACGTCCTCTGATGGTCACAACGGGCTTCTAGCGCAATGTTCAATGCTCCGTTGTGGCTCAGATGACACAACAGCTTGACCAAAGGTGGTTTCAACCATCTTCAGTCCGAAGGGCCACTTTGCCAGCTGTTCGCCGAGAGAGAAGTCCTAAATCCACTCACTAGAGTTCAGGGAGTGAGGACTTCCATGACAACTCCTCAACAGAGGACATACCCCTCAGAGGTTGTCACGCTGGAGAAACAGGGTCAAAAGGGCCCAAAACTTCCCGCTGGTGGAGTTCATCACCAGATAAGAAGTCACAATCCATGTGCCGATGAAGTTACTCCCCAAAAAGAAGACGTTGCTCTCCATTGCCAGTGGTGACCAAGCAATGTGAAGAAACCAGTACTACCACCCTCATGGAGAAGATCCTGGATAGGCTAGAAAAAGTAAAAAGGCAGATTTCTCGGAAGCTTGTCAGGTCAAGGCTGTGGAAGAACTTCACTAGAGAAGAGTCACATTTCATCCGCATAGTAGTAGAGGCACCCATGCCAAGTGACTTCCGAGTACAACGCTTGGAAACATATGATGGGCGTAGTGACCTTCAAGCCCACCTAACAAAGTATAGACATAGCATGGTGTTGCATGGTGCTGATGATGCCACCCTCTGTAAGTGCTTTGAAGTCATTCTCTCCGGGCTGGCAACTGCGTGGTATAACTCCCTCACCCCCGGAACGATAATAGGTTTCTAGGAGTTGTCCACCGCATTCACTCAGCAGTTCATCGGAAGTAGGTCAACGGCGAAGATGCCTGTCCATATGTTTGACATAGCACAAAGGAATGGGGAAATCATTCGCGACTATGTTGAGAGGTTCAATCGGGAAGCCCTAAGTGTGCCGGAATTTTGCCCCAAAATCCGTATCCTCGCAATGATCAGGGGACATTGGAGGGACTCACAGCTTTTCTACAAGTTCTCCAAAGACCCCCTGAACACCCTTGGAGAATTCTATCAAAGGGTGAAACAACACATAACAGCTGAGGAACTAAGGATGGGAGGGCCAAAGTCCGACCATATTCTATCAGAGGGTCCAAGCCATCAACCTCGGTATCCAGCTGACGCTGGAGGTAGACCTCGGAAACAGAGGGGCAAGAAGCCAATGACGTTCACCCCCCTAAACACCACAAGAACAAACATACTGCTGGCCATGGAAAGGCAAGGGAGCCCTATTCAACGCCTGAAGGCCATGACCTTGGAAAACAAGAAAAACATAAATAAGGTCTGTCAGTTCCATCGGGACCATGGGCATGACACTGAGGATTGCTTCCAGCTGAGGAAGTACATTGAGTCTTTAATAAAGCAGGGCCAACTTCGGCATTACCTACGGATGCCCTCCCCAAAAATGTGGATGGAGGAGGAAATAAAACCATAAGATGAGGGCTACGATTCTGACCGACATCAGAACTGAAGTCCTAGAAAGCATCCACCACCCTTGGTTGGAGTGATTCAAGCAATCCCAACTGGGATACACTCAGCTGAGAGGAAAAGGAAAGTTCAGGAAATCTTAATGATGGAGGTCGGGAACCTAACGAACAAGCTTGTGTGGAAAGATGGGTCTACCGTCAAATTCCCTCATGACGATCCCCTCCTAATCATGGCAAGGATAGGGAGTTAGGACATGAAAGAGTGCTCATCGATGATGTCCCAAACGCCGACATGATGTTCTCGCACCTCTTGCTGAACTTGGGCATCTAAAAAAGTGATCTCAAACCTGTCACCTCCCCTACCTTCAGGGTGGGTCTGTCCGAACTCCCTACCCTCGACTGGATATAGCTACCTTTGATGATAAAAGGAACTTCGATTCAGAGCAAGAAAGAGCTCTTCGGCTCCACAATGATGAGGTTCATCATCATAGATGTCCCTTCTTCATATAGTGCCACCCTTGGAAGGCAGACACAAAGGAATCTCCACATTCACCCAGATGCCAAGTACTTGACAGTCACCTTCGACACGAAGGGGCGACGTGGAGATATTCATTGACCAAGCTGAAGTAAGGAAAGTCTTTGTGAAAGCAAGACAAAGCCCAATGAAGATCCATTCACAGACTTCGGGAGAAAAGACCATGCTCAGAGAAAAGCCGAAGGGGAAGGAACAGGAGTCCTTGAAAAAATAGAAACACAAGAAGTAGAACTTGTACCAGGCCGAAGTACCTGAGTGGGTAAACAATTGGCTGAAGGTGACAAAGAAAAGCTTGTATCATTTCTGTTAATGAACAAAGATCTGTTTACCTACTTTCCAAAGGACATGCCTTGGGTAGACCCTCGCATAATCCAACATAGCGTTAAAGTGCACCCAAACGTGAAGCCTGTTCGACAAAAAAAGTGAAGCCTCTCGGCGCATAAGAACAACTTCATCAAAACCGAAGTCCAACGTTTAATGGAAGCAGGCATAATAAGAGAGATCAAGTACCCTGAATGGCTTAGCAATGTTGTCATTGCTACGCAAGAAGGGGGTGATAAACTCTAAATGTGCATCGACTTCCAAAATGTAAATGATGCCTGAGCCAAGCTTTCGTATCCTTTGCCACCAATAGATCAATTGGTGGACTCCACCGTTGAATATGGACTACTCAACGTCCTCAACGCCTTCAGTGGATACCACCAAATTCGGATGGATTCCGAAGACGAGGAAAAAATTGCCTTCCTTATCAAAGTCGGGACCTACTGTAATGTCAGAATGCCCTTCAGTCTAAAGAATGAGCGGGCCACATACCAAATCGGGAGGAATATAGAAGTATATGTCAATGATATCAAAGTTAAGAGCAAGCTACCCTGTAGTCATTTCTTACACTTACAGGAAACATTCCACCAACTTCGGGAATTCAAAATCCGTCTCAACCTAGAGAAATGCGTATTCGGAGTGAATGTGGGCAAGTTCCTTGGATTCATGGTGTCGAAAAGAGGAATCGATGCCAACCCAGAAAAAGTTAAGGTCGTGCTAGGATTCTAAACTACCACAACAATCAAGGACGTGCAAAGGCTGACTGGGAGAATCACTTCTCTCAGTAGATTCATCTCCAGATATGGGGATCGGTGCCAACCCTTCTTCAAAGTGCTCACCAAAGCAGCAAAAAATGAAGGTACCTTCAGCTTCGAGGAACATCCTTGGAACGAAGATTGCAAAACACCTGGGATGAGCTCAAAAGCTATCTAACCGTCTACCGACACTTCAACAGCCGAAGGATAGAGAACCTCTCATACTTTACCTCACCGTCAGTGAAAAAGTAATGAGTTCGGTGCTTGTAAAGGAAGAGAGAGGAAGGCAGTGGCCAGTATACTATGTGAGTAAGTCCCTGATGGGTTTCAGGAGCCAAACAGTGTATCAAAATTTAACCGAAACCCTCCAGGATCCAAGTGAAACGGGGTAAACCGGGTGTTCAAAAATTTTCATATCTAATTTTTGATTGAGATCTCTCACTCAACTGTAGAGTCGAATCACTAAACCTAAATAGTTGACGTGTTCAGGCTCTCTATGGTATCCACATGAGCCTCTCGGGATCACCACGCTTCCACCGCGTCCCGGCAGATGCATTTCTCTTGCACTCGCAGTGCTAGCTTGCGTCCTCCAAGGAATTGCAAGAGAAGAGTGTGGCTGTCCTTTTTGGGAGGCTAGGGCAAGAAGACCTACAAATTTCTCACTTAAAAGTTGTATTTATAGTGAGACTCAACTTCCAGGCCTAATAGGTTTCAAAGCCCTAATCCAATTAGGATTTAATTTCGGGCTTAATAATGGCTCAACTCTTGGGCCCATTATTAATACGAAATTTAAGTGAAACCATAACCCAAATAATTAGCCCATGCACTCTAATGATCCAAATAGCTCTATGTGTGCGACCCAATAGGCTCTTGCCATGTTGGCATTGATCATAAATCACATTTATGATCATAAGCAATGAGTGGTGTCTAGCAACACATCATTGCTACCCAAGTGACAAGATTGTCAGTGAATCGACTAAACCTTTATGATCATCACCGATATATGCCATTGTGCTTTTGTCCAAGATATCAAGACTAAGCACGAGACATGGAATGTGTCACTCTCGTATAGCCCAATCCTTGGTTTCTTGATTACCGAGTAGACCAACTTAAACTGATGACATTGATATCATATATCAACTCATCCGAGCATGGCTAGGCATTTTCTAAGTCTCACTCTATCAAGGGGCCCGAAGATATCACTCCTGTTACATAGGAGGGACAAATCCCATCTTGATCATACAAATCCCTCCGCATGATATGTGACATACCCAATGACCTCCTTCAAGTTCACTCAGTTACGAGCAACAAAGGAAAGTATCAAAGTATGTGACTCACATGTAGGGAACCTTGATGATCATAGGTCGAAGGACTACATATACCATGATCACTATGAGAATCACTTATGACACTTATATAATGATCCATGTAGTGTTCTCATGGTGGGTCGGTCCAGTACACAAGTTCTCCAACTTGTACCCATATGTAGACTACATATCTCATATTAGTCTCCACATATGCTAGTCGTTAAGTATTATTGCAACCTGCTCCACAAAAATACTAGACCAGGGACGTTTAAGAATATCATTATTCTAGGGTTACGATTATGTTTGTTAAGTTACGTAGAAACAAAACAACAAACGTAATTGTTGGATTAATGCCTTAATAAAATATCATGACTCAATGTGAAAAAATACAATCATCTCATGATTGGCTTTTGGGCACAACACTAACAGTCCCTACATGGAGTCAAAGTTAGGTACCCTCTTCTACAAAAGGCCATTTATGCCTTAGTATTGGCAAGTCCAAGGTTGCGACCTTACTTCCAAGGACACTCTATTACTGTCTGAAGTAACCTAACTCTTCAGGATGTCATGAGGAGGGTGGATCAATCGGGGAGACTGTCAAAATGGTGCATTGAACTTGGTGAATACGACATCACCTATGAGGTAAGAAGGGCCATAAAGGCACAAGCATTGGCAGACTTCATCGCCAATGTCCTAAAAACTGAAGATTCTCCAGAATACCTCGGAAAAGATAAACCTGAGTGGACATTATTTGTTAATGGAGCCTTTGGTTCTGAACATCAAGGAGCCGGAGTAATCCTCCGTGAACCCAAAAGTATGGAACCCATGAAGGTAATCAAATTTGGATTCAACATCACGAACAACGCCGCCGAATATGAAGCCCTCATGGCAAGTTTATGCTTGGCAAAAAAAGTGGGTGTAAGAAATTTGAAGGCCCACAAAATACCATGACCTCGGCAATAAGCTCATCCAGGAGTTTGACTCGGTGCATATAGAAAATGTACCTTGACGAGATAATATGGAGGCCGACACTCTAGCCAAATCAAAAAAGTCTACTAAGGTACTGCATCAGCCAATTATAGCAGTAATGTGCGTAACAACCTCCAGACAAGGATGGAAGGACCCTATCAAAAATACCTCTCAACCTCGGAAGTTCCTGAGGACCCGCTTGAAGCAGCCAAAGTGCGAAAGCATTCAGGAAGATACTTCCTAATTGGGGAGGAGCTGTACTGGCAAGGGTATGCAACTCTATTACAGAGGTGTATCAGTGAAGAGGATGTTGAAATGATCCTCAAAGAAGTCCATAAGGGAGCCTGTGGTTCGTACATAGGAACCGATGCTCTTGCCAGGGTCCTCCTCCGGCTAGGATATTTCTGGCCTAGTCTGAGGAAGGACGCAAGGCAGTTCGTCCAAAAGTGCGACAATTGCCAAAGACATGCTCCTATCCAGAGACTACCCTAAAAAATGATAACTTTGGCAAACTATCCCTGCCCCTTCACCGCATGGGGTATTGAGCTCATCAGGCCTCTCCTGTCTACTCCCAGAGGAGTGAAATTTTGTGTAGTCGCGGTAGACTACTTTACCAAATGGATTGATGTAGAGCCTTTAGCAGCGATATCAGCCAAGCACATACAAAGATTTGTCTGGAAAAGCATCATATGCAGATTCGGCATTCCGAGGGTGATAGTAGCCAATAATGCTTCCCAATTTACTGATAAAGGGTTCTAGGAATTCATAACCGACCTCAGAATTAAAATGCACTCTACCCCGTTGGCCCATCCTTAGAGCAATGGACAAGTTGAAGTGTCCAATCAAAAATAAAAGATGCTCAGAAAAAGAGGTTAAAAGAAGCAAAAGGAAAATGGCCAGGAAAGCTTCCGAGCTTGCTATGGAGCTACTGAACCACTCTGAGAAGGGCTACGGGTGAAACACCCTTCTTACTCATGTTTAAAACAGAGGCCATTATTCCTGTCAAGGTTGTACAGCCATCCTTAAGGATACAAGTGTTCGAAGAAGTAGGAAATAACCTCAGATTAAGGACCAAGTTGGACCTAATTGGCGAGCATAGAGAAACGGATGAACTCAGAAGAAAAGCCTTTCAACAAAGAGTAGCATCCACTATAAACTGCTCGTCAAATAAAAAGGGATCAAAGAAGGGGACCTTGTTCTCTGAAGAGCTGAGTTTGAAGCCCAAAGACCATCACGTGGAGTACTTCGGGCAAATTGGGATGGACCCTATTTGGTCCTCGAGGAAGTTCGTCCTAGAGTCTAGAAGCTAGGCGATACCGAAGGAGGAGAATTGAAAAATACATGGCATTCAGATTCTTTGAAAAAATTCTACACTTAGAAATTTTTTCCAAGGAAAAATTTGTACAATTCTCCCCAAGGGTGACTGACCGAACATGGTGTAAAAATTGAATGAGGTTTTTTCCGAAAATGCCTATGCGAATTGATTTCCATTTTTCACCGAAGGCATACTTGATCGAAGATGGTTACGTCGAAGGTGTGAATTCTTGGAAATGGTCAGTCTTTGCCAAATTATGCCAACCGAACATAGTTGGTGAAAAAGGGGTAAACTAAAGCATAGAGGTTAAGTTGCGCCGAAGATGCGCAACTGAACATGGTTGCGTCTGATGGAAGATGACCAAAAGTGCTCATCTCCTAAAAGTGCCTAAGTGCACATGAAGAAAAGTTTTCAAGTAAGAAAGCCGTGAAAAAACACCAAGGAGGCCTAACCGAAGATGGTTACTTTCGAAGATAAATATTACCTTCATCCAAACATGGTTCCCGAAATGGAGTATTTCCCTAAAGTGCATGACTAGAACGTAGAAAAGTTTTAAAAAATAAAAGGATGCTAAGTACACCAAAGATGGTTGCTCGAATGTAGGAATAACCGAAGGGTGACTTTTTCCAAAAGACGTTGAATGAACGTGATTGGCATAAAAGGCACTTGACTGATTTGAACACAGGTTAAGTTCCGCAGAAGCTGATGTTTTTCTGAAAGAGTACTGATCGAATATGGCCATGATACCCTTCGACTCTAAAGATAGTCCATTAAGGAACTTAGCCAAAAATTTTAAGAAAAGAGAAATTTCATTAACAAGGTGATAAAGTACAAACGATGGATTACAAAAGAAAAAGAAGAAAAAGGAGACCTATTCGGGGTCCTGGGCATCTGCTAGCTCCTCAGCATCTCCCGCATCTTCACCTCCGAAGTCTCTTTTTGTGGCAGCAACTCTAGGTGCTGAAGGAGGAATAGCAGGAAGATTGAGGAACTCTGCCCTCGACCACTGCCAAGATAGTCCTTTAGGGATGTCCAAGGCCACAAAAAAGGAGACATTGAGGTCAGGAAATTTGGGCAGAACCTGGTGATGGGCCAGGCAAAAGCCTTCCTGATAAGACCTCTTAGTTGCCTGGTCGGACTTAGTCTTCTCCGTGTCCAAATTCACTAGTTCTTTCTTGAGCCCCACGACCTCCTTCTCTAACTTTTTCTTCTTCTTCTTTCCCTCATTCATTGGCTCATCAACTTCGGCCTGAAGTTTGGAGTTGAGGTCGAATGCCTTCGCAACATTAGCAACGGCGTCCTCCTTCTCCTTTTGTAAAGCCTCATTAGCCGAGGTCAGAGCTATCACCTTCACACCAAGGTCTGACATCTTCGTAGAGAAATCCTGAATGAGCTCATCTTGGCTTTTGAGCATCTCCTCCCGAAGGTTAGCCAGATCCTCCTTGGCTATTTTATTAAGCTCGCCATACCTAATGACAGAGCTAGCCAAGAGTTCCTTGGCCTTTGCCAAGGACTCCTCGGACCGACTTCAAACCAAGGATTGCTTGGCTGCCCAAGCTCAAAAGTGCCCAGCATATGCCAAGAGCTACAAATGGAAAGACCCCGAATAAGGAACAAAGGGCAACAATAGCATAAAAAATTCCTAAGTATTAAAGGGTAGGGGTTTACCTGGGCAGCCTGCTCACTCATCCTTGTGGAAAGGATCTCCTCGTTCGGACACTCCTCAGTCAGGGACTGAAAAGTGGCATGTGTTATGACGCCCACTACCATTTTTGGAGCCATCTTATGGCTATCCTCAGAGAACAAGTTCATGTCCACCGTGAAAGTCCAGTAGGGCTCCATCGAAACCTTCCCCCTTGGGATTTTGGCGTCCCAAAGGGCCCTCTTTTGGGCATGATATTCCACCCAGGGAGCCTGCACTTCTTTGCCTACAAAATTATGCCGAAGTTCCATCAGTACATTATCCCTTAGCCATTCATCTATAAGATCTAAAATACCAAAAATTCCCAAACTCATAGAAGAATGGCTAAGGGACAAACCTGGTGGAAGCTAGGCGTCGTCTCCCTCGAAGTCACTGATCTCAAGGTCCTCGATGGGAACTTGCTTGCCTTTTCTCTTTCGGTGCTCCTCAAGCTCCTCGGATAAAAATCCCCCGACCGAGGTCCCCAAGGTCTCTGCCCTAGTATTGGGATTGAGGGGTGTTGAACAGATGGCAGGCTTTAAAGGTGGGTCCGCCCGAAACAGGGGTCTGGTCCATAGCCCCCATTTCATCCTTGGGGGGCGGGGAAGGGGGTCCTCCTTCATCTTCTTCAACCTCAGGGCTGAAGATGGTCCCCCTGGTGCCTTCTTCCTTTCTGGCACCACCTTCTTTCCCTGTTACTCTTATTTCTCGGCTTGGCCGAGGAAGAGACTCTTGTAGAAGGCAGCAAACTTGTCACCCATCTCTGTAAAAAAAAGAACATTAGTGTAAGTACAGAATGAGGTATATGAAAAAAATCTGGAAAGAAACATACTCTCTACAAGAACGGGATACATGAGTTTGCCCTGAAGGAGCATTATGAGCCATGCCTTCTTCCCATCAAAAATAGGCTTCAGCATGTTCAAGTCGGTAATGTGTTCCTTGATCACCACCAGCTCCCAAAGGACCTCTTTGGTCATCAAGTTCCATCTAATGGGAAAAGGGTATAAGCAATGCGGAGGGACCTCAGGATCCTAGTCCATGACAGCCCAAATATAGCGGTTGAACTTTTTAAACTAGGTTTCTAACTGTAAGGTTAGCAGTTTCTTGGGATCGACTACATCTATATCCAAAGTCCCCGAGGACCAGTTCATCAACACATGCTTCCACTTCTCATCGACCTTCAGAAAAAAGAACTTCTTCTGCCACCCTCATAGCTGTCCTTCGTCTTGAAGGTGAACGTGTACTTCCTACTCCCAGATCCCCGAGGAAGTTGATTCACAACTATGCCATGGAATTGGCAAAACTCGCAAACCATCTTCGGCGGAGGATACCAAAGTTTGGCCTTTAGCTGGGCCTGAAAGATGGTAACCTCATCCGAATGATTCATGTAACTAGGCATATCGAGACTAGGTAGCCTAGTAACAGTGTAAGAGGGGAGAAAGAATTTAGTTGTCCGCTTCTCTAACTTCTTTGAAGTAGCATAACTTGGATTAGAGTTAAGGGGATGCCAACTCTCGGGGACAGGTTGAAGAAACATAAGCAGGACTAGAGTAGACATGTTCAGCAAGAAGAAGTCTAACCTCAGGAGGGTGAAAGAAAAAGAATATGGGACACAAAAAAAATAGTATCGAAGAAAAACTTTGGAATAAGGACCCACCTAACTCGCAACAAGGTATGAACTTCGGAAGAGCACCGCAAGTGTCACCGAAAATCGCTCCACTGCTAGCACCACCGCCAAAAAAAGGAAGAGATGAGAAGAGAATCGATAGCAAAAGATAGTAGAAGAAGAGACGTGTGGAAAAAACTGAGGAGGAAAGGTTTATATAGGCTGAAGGAGGCAGGCAAAGTGTCGCCATAATGATCCCTCGAAGGTGAAGAGGTGCGATTGACGTAACGGACGCGACCGTTCGCCAGTCACCAGGTGACACACGTTACCCGATGCGGGAAATGAGGGCACACCTCTGACAATTGCCAAACCTATACAAGCATTTCCCGAGGAGACACGTCTATCAGTCTAGAAGATGTGACGATTCACTAGCGGGCAATAAAAACCCCAAGAGACAAGTATACACTTCGAATGAAAAAGCAACCTCAGAAACACCAAAAGCTCTTCCAAAAAAACAAATACTACTAGCTTTGTAAGAAGATGTGTTCTGAGATGAAGAGGACCCCTCACTGAAGAGGGCAACCTCAGTCAAAAAAGTTAGCTAAAATTTGCTGAGACGATGATCATCTACCCAAAGAGTCCCATGAGACACTTGCAAAAGCTCAAGTACCAAACATGCAACTTCGGCTTCCCGAGCAAGGCATGTGATAGCCAAAGGGCTATTACCCTCCAAGTTGTCTGATGAGCACTAGCCTTGGGGAAGACCAGCACCACCCTTGAAAATGACGAGTAACCAACCTCAGGAAAGAGGCGGCCTGCACTATCATTGATCCCCTGACCTCGATGAGCACCACCACCCTCGGGGAATAACAGGACTGACCTCGAAAAGGATTGTGCACTACCACCCTCTGAATGGAGGACCCATCAAGTTTCGAGAAGGATATCGCCATCCTTGGCAAGGAATAGCGTCTGCTAAAGGTGCCCCATTCTGCTGAAGGGGTTCCCCTAGCAACCCTCGGTCATAATATCGGACCGAAGGGGATCTCCTATTCTGAAGAAGTCTTATATGCCAAAGGGATCTCACGAAGATACAATGAAAATTGTTAAGGAGCCTCTGACACAGAGACCTTGCATATGCCCCTGACACAGAGACCTCCCACACAGCCTTGACCTCTGGCCAGAACGGGCTAGGGCTAGCAAGAGATACCCGTCTATAGACGTACGGATTACATCCGACTGAACACGTGTCATGATCTAAGTTAGGTTGTGTCAAATGGCCTTTTCCCTATCCCCTCCTATAAATACCTAGGAGTGACCATGGTAAGGAGGGCACAGACCTAGCTACTCTTTGGTCCCCACTTTCTGCTCCTTATTTCCCAAATACTGACTTGGGCGTTGGAGGCTTTTTCCCCAGAAACACTTTCCAGGGAGTCTCTGTTAGTGTTGTGCCTAAAAAGCCAATCATGAGATGATTGTATTTTTTTCACATTGAGTCATGATATTTTATTAAGGCATTAATCCAGCAATTGTGTTTGTTGTTTTGTTTCTACGTAACGTAATAAACATAATTTTAACCCTAGAATAATGATATTCTCAAATGCCCCTAGTCTAGTATTATTGTGGAGCGGGTTGCAATAATACATAATGACTAGCATATGTGGAGAGTAATATGAGATATGTAGTCTACATATAGGTACAAGTTGGAGAACTTGTGTACTGGACCGACCCACCATGAGAACACTACATGGATCCTTATATGAGTGTCATAAGTGATTCTCTTAGTGACCATGGTATATGTAGTCCTTCAACCTAAGATCATCAAGGTTCCCTACATGTGAGTCACATACTTTGATACTTTCCTTTGTTGCTCGTAACTGAGTGAACTTGAATGAGGTCATTGGGTATGCCATATATCATGCGGAGGGATTTGTCTGATCAAGATGGGATTTGTCCCTCCTAGGTAACAGGAGTGATATCTTTGGGCCACTTGATAGAGTGAGACTTAAAAAAATGCATGGCCACGCTCGGATGAGTTGATATATGATATCAATGTCATCAGTTTAAGTTGGTCTACTCGGTAATCAAGAAATCGAAGATTGGGCTATACAAGAGAAACACATTCCATGTCTCGTGCTTAGTATTGATATCTTGGACAAAGGGACAATAGTATATATCGGTGATATCATAAAGGTTTAGTCGAATCATCGACAATCTTGTTACTTGGGTAGCAATGATGTGTTGCTAGACACCACTCATTGGTTACGATCATAAATGTGATTTATGATCATTGCCAATATGGCAAGAGCCTATTGGGTTACACACATAGAGCTATTTGGATCATTTGAGTGCATGGGCTAATAATTTGGGTTTTGGTTTCACAAAAATTTTGTATTAATAATAGGCCCAATTGTTGAGCCATTATTAAGCCCGAAATTAACGCCTAATTGGATTAGGGCTTTGAAACCCATTAGGCCTGGAGGTTGAGTCTCACTATAAATACAACTTTTAGTGAGAAATTCACAAGTCTCCTTGCCCTAGCCTCCCAAAAAGACAGCCGCGCTCTTCTCTTGCAATTCCTTGGAGGACGCAAGCTAGCACTGCGAGCGCAAGAGAAACGGATCAGCCGGGACACGGTGGAAGCGTGGTGACCCCGAGAGGCTCGTGTGGATACCATAGAGAGCCTGAACACATCAACTATTCAGGTTTTCTGATTTGACTCTACAGTTGAGTGAGATATCTCAAGAAAAAATTAGGTATGAAAATTTTTGAACACCCGATTTACCCCTTTTCACCTGGATCTTGGAGGGTTTCGGTTAAATTCCACTACACTTTTTGGCTCCCAAAACCCAACAGTGGTATCAAAGCTACTAGTGAAACCCTAAATCGGGATTCAATGTTCAATCACATGATGTTATTAGTTCGATTGCTTTCGGCCATGATTAATTAGATTGATTCATGATGCCTGAAACTGGGACTCGTAATGAACATATGAGATATATATGAAGAAACGACACTAATTGGTTAATGAGATTAACCTGAAATTGATAGGTATGAGATACCTATATGGATTAGGATTGTTGCAATAGTTGCAAAAACCTTAGCTTGGTTCGGATTCGGCCTATTCGGGCACCGAAAGTAAGGTTTTTTTGGTGGCTTGAATGAAGGAGTCTCGAGTGCCTACTTGCCCGAAATTGAAGATCTCGGGCAAAGCAATTGCAATAAAATTTTTTGCACCTGGGAGGCGCTGCCCCCCTTGCAACCCCCTACAAAGGTGGCCCCCTTTGACCCCGTCCGCTGACCGATCAGTGGAACCACCGCCCGCTAACCGGCTAGCGGGACCGCCGTATGTGAAGCGCCACATAAATAAAACTGGTTAATCAACTCAAAAAATTTGGCATGCGTTTGTTGAATGATATTTTGCATGTTATGCTGATTGATGGTTGAAGCATGGTGCATGGTTATAGCCCTTGATTGGTTGTACTTGTAAATACGGCCTGCGAGTCGTGCCTTCTCTTGTTACTCTCATTGTACATTCTTTTCTCACCTTACTCCCCTTGAATGTAACTTGAGGTTTCTATTATTAATGTTATGGTACATTGTGGGATCATCCAATGTGGTATGTCCAAGAAGGTGACAAGAAAAAAGCAACCAAGAAAGGAAGAGAAGGAGCTTGTGAAGACCCTTTTCTTTTCTTAGGCTTTTATGATATTCTTATTGGCTTGAGAATATCGTATAGTTTGGGCTATAACCATGTCATGTTTACTTTCTTGTAAGCATGAGATGCATGTATAAGGCAACCGGAGATAACAAATTGGTGAGATTAAAACAAAAAATCCCTCAAACAAATGTTAAGTCATTAAATGTGATGCTTTCCAAATGTTGGCACTCGTCAAGACTTTGATCAATATTAGGTGGGTTTGCCAAAGTAAAGCACCTATGTTCATCTTGGTAAGGCGTGATGCGATAATAGTGATATCCAAATTGCTAACTTTGGGTCCAACTTAACTAAGTCATCCTAATAGGATTAGGGACTTAGAGGCATAGAGTTGGGTATAAGTTCGTGGGATGAGCTTGGACAAGTGTTGATTCACCCAATTATCCAAGAGTTGCATGAGATGCAATAAGCAAGGAGTTGCCTACCTAAATAGCTGCAACTTGAGAGAAAAGCCAAAGCTGACTCAGGTTATGGTCAAATATGGATCTTGGCCCACTAGAATACCTTAATGCTGAGGTGTTCCAAAATAATATCGAGGGTTATTATTTTGAGAAAAAAAATAGGAGTATCATTTAATAAAAGTCCTTATTAAATGAATTAGAATATATGGCTTTTACACTGCATATTTCCTATTGTAGATAATCATGGCACAAAACACATCAACACTTTCGTTGCAATCGATCCTTGAGAAGGAAAAACTGAATGGGACCAACTTTCTCAAATGGTACCGAAACTTAAGGATAGTCATCAAGCAAGAGAGAAAGGCTTATGTCCTAGAATAGCCCATTTCGAATGAGCCTGCTGCCACTGCTCCAAGAGCTGAAAGGGATGCTCACAAAAGGCATTCTGATTATGCTTTGGATGTTGCATGCCTTATGCTTATTACCATGGAATCTGAGCTTTAGAAGCAACATGAGAACATGGGGGCGTTCGATATGATCGAACATCTCAAAATGGTTTTCCAAGAGCAAGCTAGGCATGAAAGGTTTGAGACCTCTAAGGCGTTGTTTCAGTGCAAGATGTCTGAGGGAAGTCCTGTGGGTCCTCATGTGCTCAAGATGATTGGGTACATTGAGAATCTTGAGAGTTTGGGATTTGCTCTTCAAAAAGAGTTGGCTGTTGATGTAGTCTTGCAATTGTTGCCTGAAAGCTACAGTCAGTTCGTCATGAACTATAACATGAACGACCTTGACAAGTCCCTCCCTGAATTGCTCAACATGTTGAGAACTGCTGAGCAAAACCTTAAGAAGGCTAAGCCCATTTTGATGGTTCAAAAGGGCAAGGGAAAGGGAAAAGCCAACAAGAAGAAGGATAAAGCTAATGGAAAGTCCAATGCCAATTCTTCTTCAGCTGCACTGAAACCAAAGGGTGGTGTGGCAAAGGAAGGGGAGTGCTTCCATTGTAAGCAACCTGGACACTGGAAGCGCAACTGCAAGCTCTATCTTGAAGAACTTGCTAAGGAAAAGGGAAGTAAGACTTCCACTTCAGGTATTTTTGTTATAGAGGCTAACTTTTCTACTTCCTCATCTTGGGTATTGGATACTGGATGTGGATCTCACATTTGTGCAAATGTGCAGGATCTAAGTAGAAGTAGAAGATTGGCCCGAGGTGAAGTGGACCTACATGTTGGAAATGGAGCAAGGGTTGCTGCCTTAGCCGTAGGGACTTATGTTCTCACTTTACCTAGTGGATTAGTTTTAGAATTAGACAACTGCTACTTTGTGCCTACTATTAGTAGAAATTTGATTTCTGTTTCTTGTTTGGACAAGAAAGGTTTTTCATTTATAATAAAGGACAAATGTTGTTCTATTTATTTGAATGAAATCTTTTATGGCAGTGCTCAACTTAGCAATGGGTTGTATGTTCTAGACCTCGAAGATCCAATCTATAATGTGAATACCAAGAAGGTCAAATTAAATGATTCAAACCCGACCTATCTCTGGCACTGTCGCTTGGGCCATATAAATGAGACCCGCATATCCAAGCTCCATAAGGATGGACTCTTGGACTCATTTGATTTTGAATCATATGAGACATGTGAGTCATGTTTGTTGGGCAAGATGACCAAAGCCCCATTCACAGGGCAAAGTGAAAGGGCTAATGACTTACTAGGACTCATACATAGTGATGTATGTGGCCCTATGTCTACACATGCTAGAGGAGGTTTTCAATACTTCATTACTTTCACTGATGACTTCAGTAGATATGGCTATGTGTATCTCATGAGACACAAGTCAGAATCCTTTGAAAAGTTCAAAGAATTCAAGAATGAAGTAGAGAATCAACTCGGGAAAAGTATCAAAGTGCTTCGATCAGATCGAGGTGGAGAGTACTTGGATCGAGAATTCCTTGACTATCTGAAGGAGTGTGGTATAGTATCACAACTCACTCCACCAGGTACACCTCAATGGAATGGTGTATCTGAAAGGAGAAATCGAACTCTGTTAGACATGGTTCGCTCCATGATGAGTCAAGCTGACCTTCCAAGCTCCTTTTGGGGACATGCTCTAGAGACAGCCGCTTTTACACTAAACCGAGTTCCATCTAAATCGGTTCAAAAGACACCATATGAGATATGGAGTGGGAGGCATCCCAATTTGTCTTTTATGAAGATTTGGGGCTGTGACGCTTATGTGAAATGTCAATCCTCTGACAAACTAGGGCCCAAATCTCAAAAATGCCTTTTTGTTGGGTATCCCAAACAAACAAAGGGTTACTATTTCTACAATCCTTCTGAGCAAAAAGTGTTTGTTGCTCGAACTGGTGTCTTTTTAGAGAAAGAGTTTATCTCTAAAGGAACTAGTGGGAGGAAAGTAGAACTTGAAGAAATTCAAGAACAACAAGGAGACATCGAACCTGAAATGGAACCTGAACAGACACCACAAGATGTTGTGGTTCAAGAGTCTGTTCCTGTAGCACAAAGCCCACATAGGTCTGGTAGGATTCGGCGTGGGCCTGAGAGATATGGATTTCTCGTGACTCACACTGGTGATGTGATGCTTATGGATCAGGATGAGCCCACAACCTACCAACAAGCTATGTCGGGGCCTGACTCTGAGAAGTGGCTAGTGGCCATGAAATCCGAGATGGAATCCATGTATGAAAACCAAGTATGGACTTTGGTTGACCCACCTGAAGGGGTAAAACCCATAGGGTGCAAATGGGTTTTCAAGAAGAAAACTGACATGGATGGTAATGTGATTACCTTTAAGGGACGATTGGTTGCAAAAGGTTTCAAGCAAATTCATGGTATTGACTATGATGAAACTTTTTCACCAGTTGCTATGCTTAAATCCATCCGAATTTTGTTCGCTATTGCTGCACACTATGATTATGAGATATGGCAAATGGATGTCAAAACTGCATTCCTAAATGGAAAGCTACTTGAGGATGTGTACATGACACAACCTGAGGGTTTTGTCACTCCTGAGAATGCCAATAAAGTGTGCAAGTTGCAAAGGTCCATTTATGGACTGAAGCAAGCTTCTCGAAGTTGGAATCTTCGTTTTGATGAAGCAATCAAAGAGTTTGGTTTTATCAAAAATGAAGATGAACCTTGTGTCTACAAGAAGGTTAGTGGGAGCGCTATTGTCTTCTTGGTGTTGTATGTAGATGACATACTACTCATCGGGAATGACATTCCTAAGCTACAGTCTGTGAAGACTTGGCTAGGGAAATGTTTCTCTATGAAGGACTTGGGTGAAGCAGCCTATGTGTTAGGCATCAGGATCTATAGAGATAGATCTAGAAAGCTTCTTGGCCTAAGCCAAAGTACATACATTGAGAAGGTGCTAAAGAGGTTTAGCATGCAAGATTCCAAGAAAGGATTCTTGCCCATGTCACATGGTATAACTCTTTCTATATCTCAGTGTCTGAGTACACCCAAGGAGAAAGAGCGCATGAGTAAGATTCCATATGCCTCAGCAATTGGATCTATCATGTATGCCATGATATGTACTCGTCCCGATGTCTCATATGCCTTAAGCATGATGAGTAGGTACCAATCGAACCCTGGTGAGAGTCACTGGACAGCTGTTAAGAACATCCTTAAGTACTTACGAAGGACTAAGGATGCATTCTTGGTCTTTGGAGGTGAAGATGAGCTCGTTGTAAGGGGTTACACCGATGCAAGCTTCCAATCCGATAAGGATGATTTTAGATCGCAATCTGGTTATGTGTTTTGTATTGGTGGTGGTGCTGTGAGCTAGAAGAGTTCAAAGCAAGAGACAGTAGCTGACTCTACAACAGAATCTGAGTACATTGCCGCCTCTGATGCTGCGAAGGAGGCAGTTTGGATCAAGAAGTTCATCACTGAACTTGGAGTGGTTCCAAGCATTGCCGACCCGATAGAGCTCTATTGTGACAACAATGGAGCAATCGCACAGGCTAAGGAACCTCGATCTCACCAGCGATCCAAACACATACTCCGACGCTATCATCTCATCAGGGAGATCATCGAGAGGGGTGATGTAAGGATATGCAGGACTTCGACAGACAGCAACATTGCTGATCCACTGACAAAGCCCCTTACGCAGCAGAAGCATGATAGCCATTCTAGGTCCATCGGTATTAGATACATGGATGATTGGCTTTTAGTGCAAGTGGGAGATTGTTAGTGTTGTGCCCAAAAAGCCAATCATGAGATGATTGTATTTTTTGCACATTGAGTCATGATATTTTATTAAGGCATTAATCCAGCAATTATGTTTGTTGTTTTGTTTCTGCGTAACGTAATAAACATAATTGTAACCCTAGAATAATGATATTCTTAAATGTCCCTGGTCTAGTATTATTGTGGAGCGGGTTGCAATAATACATAACGACTAGCATATGTGGAGACTAATATGAGATATGTAGTCTACATATGGGTACAAGTTGGAGAACTTGTGTACTGGACCGACCCACCATGAGAACACTACATGGATCGTTATATGAGTGTCATAAGTGATTCTCATAGTGATCATGGTATATGTAGTCCTTCGACCTAAGATCATCAAGGTTCCCTACATGTGAGTCACATACTTTGATACTTTCCTTTGTTGCTCGTAACTGAGTGAACTTGAAGGAGGTCATTGGGTATGTCACATATCATGCGGAGGGATTTGTATGATCAAGATGGGATTTGTCCCTTCTATGTAACGGGAGTGATATCTTCGGGCCCCTTGATAGAGTGAGACTTAGAAAAATGCATGGCCATGCTCGGATGAGTTGATATACGATATCAATGTCATCAGTTTAAGTTGGTCTACTCGGTAATCAAGAAACCAAAGATTGGGCTATACGAGAGTGACACATTCCATGTCTCGTGCTTAGTCTTGATATCTTGGACAAAGGGACAATGGCATATATCGGTGATGATCATAAAGGTTTAGTCGAATCATCGACAATCTTGTCACTTGGGTAGCAATGATGTGTTGCTAGACACCGCTCATTGCTTATGATCATAAATGTGATTTATGATCATTGCCAACGTGGTAAGAGCCTATTGGGTCGCACACATAGAGCTATTTGGATCATTAGAGTGCATGGGCTAATAATTTGGGTTATGGTTTCACAATAATTTCATATTAATAATGGGCCCAATAGTTGAGCCATTATTAAGCCCGAAATTAAAGCCTAATTGGATTAGGGCTTTGAAACCCATTAGGCCTGGAAGTTGAGTCTTACTATAAATATAACTTTTGATGAGAAATTCGCAGGTCTCTTTGCCCTAGCCTCCCAAAAGGATAGCCGCACTCTTCTCTTGCAATTCCTTGGAGGACGCAACCTAGCACTGCGAGCGCAAGAGAAACGGATCTGCTGGGACGCGATGGAAGTGTGGTGATCCCGAGAGGCTCGTTTGGATACCATAGAGAGCCTGAACACGTCAACTGTTCAGGTTTTGTGATTCGACTCTACAGTTGAGTGAGAGATCTCAACCGAAAATTAGGTATGAAAATTTTTGAACACTCAATTTACCCCATTTCACTTGGATCCTGGAGGGTTTCGGTTAAACTCCGCTGCGCTGTTTGGCTCTCAAAACCCAACAGTCTCTAACCTTTGTTTTTCTGAGTCTTGCAGCCACCCTCATATCAGAAGTCTCTCATTCAGATGCTTTCATACTAGAAGTCCCTGCACTAGGCCACTATGTCACACAACGAGGATGCCAATGGGCATCAAGTGTGAAGCTTGTGTCCTCAATGTTCATAAGCTTCTAAAGCCTTCCAAGATAAGGAATCAAGAGGCGGGAGGAAGCTTGAAGGAAATCAAGCATAAAGATTCAGCCATACCTTCTTTGTTGTGGTTCTCAAGCTAGAAATTAAGTTTTAGCTATGACAAACGGGGAAAAGGCAAAGAAACAAGCTTCTAAAGCTTCCGGGCAACATAGTTGCTAAGGGTTTTGTGGTATGGATTCTTATAATCTTTGAGTTTTTGGGCCCTTGGGTAATGGATATTGGATTCCATGTGATCCTAAGAAGGTTACAGAGGGCTATGTTTTGTTGCTTAGACAACTCTATGCTAGCTAGCTCCATGCAAGCATTACGGCTAGGAATTTAGTCGGCCAACTCATTTCCCAAGCATAAAGAGCACAGATTTTAAAATAGATTAATAAAATGGTTAACCTAATAGATGAGAAATATGGATCATGCTTGCTCTACCCCTTAGGGGAATAAGGTGTTAAGTGGTGTGTGTGCTTCTATGTTTGGTTGTGCATGCTAACCCCCGATTATTATTATTATTGTTATGTGCATGTACCTGTATCTTCTTTGTCTTATTTTTTTCTTTGCGGAAGCATGGAATATTTGTTGCCATGTTATTCTTGGATATGTAAGGCTTTGGAAGACATATGTTAGGCTCTGGGAGCCATACAGAATCCTTACTGAGTATTACTCACCCGCCCATCTCTACTTCATGTAGGAAAAGGAATACTTGAAAGGCATTGAGGTCAAGAGTATTTTATACTCTTTCTATGGAAAAGGTATTATGCATATGTGTGGTATTTGCTAAATATTCTAAGTATTCTAAGTGTTATGGGTTCCTTGTGTAACAAGCTAATAAGTGTGGACTTTATGTGCTGGACTTGGAGTCTAGATTATGGGAACAAAGTCTCTAAGGTGGAAATGTGTTCTATGTGTGATTTGCCATGTATAAGCATGTGCTATGTATTTTGGTTTGTCTTAAAAACTAAATTTGTGTTTTTATGTGCTTATGGACACTTTTGGGTAGTTAAGTAAAATGACACATATGAGTATGCAAGACATATGCATTATAAACAAGTTTTCCAAAACTTGAGTTGGTGTTTTGGTTGTGATGCGAACCCCGATGGTATAAAGACCATGAAACGTGCCCAAGATGTGATTCAAGCTCCACAAGACATCAAAAAGACTAGGTTTGAAACCCCCACCCCTAATCAACCTGTGATTAGAAACAAGAAGTATAGAACTCCAAGAACACAAGCACACTTGTGCACCAAGGCAGTCCACAAAGAACCAAAGAGAAAACCTCTCCAAAGAGCAATATTATTTTGGCATTAATCTGTGTCTTTACATCCAGAATATGTGCCTTTATATAGGCCTAAACTAGGGTTAAAATCTGGGCAAAATTCGCAGCCTAAATCCCTTAGGAATCCTAGATACAAAGACATAGGAAATCCTAGTCAAATTAGGACTCTAATTCCTAGTTTGAACAAGTTTATTGAATGCAGCGTATGCCACTTGTCCAAAATGATTTAAAACTATTCCATAGCCTAAATAACTTCCTAAATAATTTATCTAAATAGGATTTGAACGAAAATAAAATATAAATACAAGATTAAACCCGAAATCCCCCAAATAGTCTTCTCAGGTGGTTCCTGCTTGTGTCTTCAACTTCAAACTGAAATTCAAACTTTATGCAGCCATTAGTTCTCAAAATTCAAAGAATGAAAGTTGTATATCTCTTTCTTAGCTTTGAAATGACACCTTAACCACACAAAACGGACGTATGAATCCAAAGATATGACCAAAATACTGTAACTACTTCTGAACCGGCGATAACTAGTAAATCGCGAATTTGAAGCTGAATTGGACCACCTTAACGTGCAAACTGGGTTTGATGGTATTCATATGATTTGTAGCTCCAGATGTTATCTTTCAAATGAATCAAGAATCACTCAATTCTGATCTGTTTAGCTCAGGATATGATTTTTCCACCAGAACATCGCCAATCTGTCAACATCCAAGCTTGAAGTGCACTAGTGAGCTCCTTAGCCTTCTTCCTTGTCAATGATCCAATAGTTATCTTTAATGGATCCTTTCCATCCTTAGTTGTACATTCTTTGATCATATCAGGTTGCCATGCTTGTACTGGGTGAGTTGAGTAATGAAATGAACACACAAGTTCCACATACGTACTAGCTTATTTCTAAGAGCACAATATAAACCTTTAAGTAAATAATCAATGAGCTATATACTAGCCATATCCAGGGGTTCATGCCCATATGTTTGGTTTTGTTTAAATGCCCCTTATATGGAAATTCCGCTGCATGGTTAAGTAATTTGGGCCGAATGGGCTAGGGGCTAGGCTGGGGTTATGTGTCCAGATGAAGCTAAATTCTGGATAAACCAGGTTGTGGAGATCTTCGAGGGAATGAAGGTTTCCTCTTCTCATAAGGTTTTGCTTGCAACCTTCAGATTAGAAGGCAATGCTGAACTATGGTGGAAAGCAGTCTACAAGACTTATGCTAGCAAAAATGCTATGATGCCCACTTCAAGAAGAAGGGCAATGTGGTGGGCTGAATTTCTACAAGTTTTTCAGCAACAGTACATTAGTGAAGCCCTAACAGACCAAAAGCAAGTCAAGTTTGACTTGCTTGAGCAAGTGGAGCTTTCAGTGCCAGAATATGAGTAGAGGTTTAATAACCTTATCCGCAATGCCCTACAATAGGATAGCCAAGAGGATTTGAAGGTGAAGAGGTTCCTTAGAGGACTAAGGCTTGAATTAAGGCAAATACTTAGGGTAGTGGGTGCCCATAAGAATTAGAACATTGTTCAGAGGGCTATGGCCCTAGATCAAGAATTTAGAGGCCCTGGTTCTACATGTGGGTACAAGTTGGAGAACTTGTGTACTGGACCGACCCACCATGAGAACACTACATGGATTGTTATATGAGTGTCATAAGTGATTCCCATAGTGATCAGGGTATATGTAGTCCTTCGACCTAAGATCATCAAGGTTCCCTACATGTGAGTCACATACTTTGATACTTTCCTTTGTTGCTCGTAACTGAGTGAACTTGAAGGAGGTCATTGGGTATGTCACAAATCATGCGGAGGGATTTGTATGATCAAGATGGGATTTGTCCCTCCTATGTAACGGGAGTGATATCTTCGGGCCCCTTGATAGAGTGAGACTTAGAAAATGCATGGCCATGCTCGGATGAGTTGATATGCGATATCAATGTCATCAGTTTAAGTTAGTCTACTCGGTAATCAAGAAACCAAAGATTGGGCTATACGAGAGTGACACATTCCATGTCTCGTGCTTAGTCTTGATATCTTGGACAAAGGGACAATGGCATATATCGGTGATGATCATAAAGGTATAGTCGAATCATCGACAATCTTGTCACTTGGGTAGCAATGATGTGTTGCTAGACACCGCTCAATGCTTATGATCATAAATGTGATTTATGATCATTGCCAACGTGATAAGAGCCTATTGGGTCGCACACATAGAGCATTTTCGATCATTAGAGTGCATGGGCTAATTATTTGGGTTATGGTTTCACTTTAATTTCGTATTAATAATGGGCCCAAAAGTTGAGCCATTATTAAGCCCAAAATTTAATCCTAATTGGATTAGGGCTTTGAAACCCATTAGGCCTGGAAGTTGAGTCTCACTATAAATACAACTTTTAAGTGAGAAATTCGCAGGTCTCCTTGCCCTAGCCTCCAAAAAGGACAGCCGCACTCTTCTCTTGCAATTCCTTGGAGGACACAAGCTAGCACTGCGAGCGCAAGAGAAACGCATCTACCAGGACATGGTGGAAGCGTGGTGATCCCGAGAGGCTCGTGTGGATACCATAGAGAGCCTGAACATGTCAACTGTTCAGGTTTTGTGATTCGACTCTACAGTTGAGTGAGAGATCTTAATCGAAAATTAGGTATGAAAATTTTTGAACACCCATTTTACCCCGTTTCACTTGGATCCTGGAGGGTTTCGGTTAAATTCCGCTGCGCTGTTTGGCTCCCGAAACCCAACAACAGGCACATAAATGGATGCGTTAAGTGCGATGCCTATGATGACTGGGTAAGAGACTGCCCTATCAAAAAGGAGGAGCAGGGAACTATAGGAAGGTTTGGTAATATATGGGCACAAGGGCAATTGCCTATGAAGAGGCAAAACATACCTCTCCCTCCAATAAGTAAGGATTTGGGCCTTAACATGCCTCTAGACAAAGAAAGACAAAATCAGGCTCCTAGAAGACTATTCCAGATAGAAACCTCAAGAAGGGCCCTAGATGCCTAGGAGGCCAAATGAGTAGAGAGTGAAGAGGAAGAAATGAACTAGGCCAGGCTGGTTAGGAAGACTCTAATAGGTACCATTTTACTTAATGGTTATGAAGTATCAGTTTTATATGATACTGGTGCATCATTGTCTATCATATCTGTTGGACTTGTTAGAGCTTTAAATATCCAAGTATGCAATACTGATGAAATGTACCTAATAAGGACAGCGGGAAATGAAATCCTATTTGCATACCATATGGTAAAAAGTTGCATGCTTAAGCTTGGTGAAATAGAACTTAAAGCAGACCTAATAGTCTTAGATACAAATGGATTTGATATCATAGTAGGTATGAACTAGCTAAGTGCGAATGAAGTAGTCATAGACTGCCATGCTAGGCAAATTTATCTGCCTGGACACAAACCTCAATCTCTTGAAAAATCATTTAGGTTAGCCTCAGAGAGTGAGCTAAAAGTGGTGGAGCACAAACCCTTAGTAATCAAAGGAGAATACGTAGGGTTAAATGGAATTGAAGTAGAAATAGAGCTAGGTAAAATAGCCATAATAAGAGAATTACCTGAAGTATTCCCCATAGATCTCCCAGGACTCTCTTCCGCAATAGAGGTTGAGTTTGAGATCAGGTTGGTGCCCAGAGCTGCACCTATGTCCATTGCTCCTTATAGGATGGCTATTCCTGAAATGGTAGAGCTAAGAAAGAAATTGGATGAATTGCGTAAGAAGGGTTTCATTAGGCCAAGTACATCTCATTGGGGAGCACCTGTACTTTTTGTGAAGAAAAAGGATGGAACCCTTAGGTTGTGCAGTGACTACAGAAAGCTGAATGCACTAACCATTAAGAACAAACACCCCCTCCTAAGGATTGAGGATCTATTTGATCAATTAATGGGAGCTAGGGTTTTCTCCAAAATAGACCTCAGATCTGGATACTTCCAGCTGAGAGTCAAAGAAGAGGATATACCAAAGACAGCCTTCAGGACCAGATATGGTTATTTTGAGTACACTGTGATGCCATTTGGGCTCACAAATGCCCCAGCCTTTTTCATGGACCTCATGCAAAGAGTGTTCAAGGCTTATTTGGACCACTTTGTTGTGGTATTTATCGATGATATACTAGTGTACTCGAAGGATGAAGAGGCCCATAAAGAGCACCTAATAGTGGTGCTAAGCTTGCTAAAGAAGCATAAGTTGTATGGCAAGCTAAGTAAGTGCCAATTCTGGGCTAAGGAAATTGGATTTCTCGGACATGTGATCAATGAGCATGGCTTAGCTGTTGATCCTGAGAAAATTAAAGCTGTCTTGGAATGGAAGCAACCTCAGACTATGAGGGACATAAGAAGCTTCCTAGGACTTGCTGGCTACTATAGGAGATTTGTGCCCAAATTTTCTGTACTAGCAGCTCCACTCACTCAATTAACAAGAAAGGACCAAAAGTTTGAGTGGAGTGGCAACACATCATTGCTACCCAAGTGACAAGATTGTCGATGATTCGACTAAACCTTTATGATCATCACCGATATATGCCATTGTCCCTTTGTCCAAGATATCAAGACTAAGCACGAGACATGGAATGTGTCACTCTCGTATAGCCCAATCTTTGGTTTCTTGATTACCGAGTAGACCAACTTAAACTGATGACATTGATATCGTATATCAACTCATCCGAGCATGGCCATGCATTTTCTAAGTCTCACTCTATCAAGGGGCCCGAAGATATCACTCCCGTTACATAGGAGGGACAAATCCCATCTTGATCATACAAATCCCTCCGCATGATATGTGACATACCCAATGACCTCCTTCAAGTTCACTCAGTTACGAGCAACAAAGGAAAGTATCAAAGTATGTGACTCACATGTAGGGAACCTTGATGATCTTAGGTCGAAGGACTACATATACCATGATCACTATGAGAATCACTTATGACACTCATATAACGATCCATGTAGTGTTCTCATGGTGGGTCGGTCCAGTACACAAGTTCTCCAACTTGTACCCATATGTAGACTACATATCTCATATTAGTCTCCACATATGCTAGTCGTTATGTATTATTGCAACCCGCTCCACAATAATACTAGACCAGGGACGTTTAAGAATATCATTATTCTAGGGTTACAATTATGTTTGTTAAGTTACGCAGAAACAAAACAACAAACATAATTGCTGGATTAATGCCTTAATAAAATATCATGACTCAATGTGCAAAAAATACAATCATCTCATGATTGGCTTTTTGGGCACAACACTAACAATCTCCCACTTGCACTAAAAGCCAATCATCCATGTATCTAATACCGATGGACCTAGAATGGCTATCATGCTTTTGCTGCGTAAGGGGCTTTGTCAGTGGATCAGCAATGTTGCTGTCTGTCGAAGTCCTGCATATCCTTACATCACCCCTCTCGATGATCTCCCTGATGAGATGATAGCGTCGGAGTATGTGTTTGGATCGCTGGTGAGATCGAGGTTCCTTAGCCTGTGCGATTGCTCCATTGTTGTCACAATAGAGCTCTATCGGGTCGGCAATGCTTGGAACCACTCCAAGTTCAGTGATGAACTTCTTGATCCAAACTGCCTCCTTCGCAGCATCAGAGGCGGCAATGTACTCAGATTCTGTTGTAGAGTCAGCTACTGTCTCTTGCTTTGAACTCTTCCAGCTCACAGCACCACCACCAATACAAAACACATAACCAGATTGCGATCTAAAATCATCCTTATCGGATTGGAAGCTTGCATCGGTGTAACCCCTTACAACGAGCTCATCTTCACCTCCAAAGACCAAGAATGCATCCTTAGTCCTTCGTAAGTACTTAAGGATGTTCTTAACAGCTGTCCAGTGACTCTCACCGGGGTTCGATTGGTACCTACTCGTCATGCTCAAAGCATATGAGACATCGGGACGAGTACATATCATGGCATACATGATAGATCCAATTGCTGAGGCATATGGAATCTTACTCATGCGCTCTCTCTCCTCGGGTTGTACTCGGACACTGAGATCTAGAAAGAGTGATACCATGTGACATGGGCAAGAATCCTTTCTTGGAATCTTGCATGCTAAACCTCTTTAGCACCTTGTCAATATATGTACTTTGACTTAGGCCAAGAAGCTTTCTAGATCTATCTCTATAGATCCTGATGCCTAACACATAGGCTGCTTCACCCAAGTCCTTCATAGAGAAACATTTCCCTAGCCAAGTCTTCACAGACTGTAGCTCAGGAATGTCATTCCCGATGAGTAGTATGTCATCTACATACAACACCAAGAAGACAATAGCGCTCCCACTAACCTTCTTGTAGACACAAGGTTCATCTTCATTTTTGATAAAACCAAACTCTTTGATTGCATCATCAAAATGAAGATTCCAACTTCGAGAAGCTTGCTTCAGTCCATAAATGGACCTTTGCAACTTGCACACTTTATTGGCATTCTCAGGAGTGACAAAACCCTCAGGTTGTGTCATGTACACATCCTCAAGTAGCTTTCCATTTAGGAATGCAGTTTTGACATCCATTTGCCATATCTCATAATCATAGTGTGCAGCAATAGCAAACAAAATTCGGATGGATTTAAGCATAGCAACTGGTGAAAAAGTTTCATCATAGTCAATACCATGAATTTGCTTGAAACCTTTTGCAACCAATCGTCCCTTAAAGGTAATCACATTACCATCCATGTCAGTTTTCTTCTTGAAAACCCATTTGCACCCTATGGGTTTTACCCCTTCAGGTGGGTCAACCAAAGTCCATACTTGGTTTTCATACATGGATTCCATCTCGGATTTCATGGCCACTAGCCACTTCTCAGAGTCAGGCCCTGACATAGCTTGTTGGTAGGTTGTGGGCTCATCCTGATCCATGAGCATCACATCACCAGTGTGAGTCATGAGAAATCCATATCTCTCAGGGCTCACGCCGAATCCTACTAGACCTACGTGGGCTCTGTGCTACAGGAACAGACTCTTGAACCACAACATCTTGTGGTGTCTGTTCAGGTTCCATTTCAGGTTCGATGTCTCCTTGTTGTTCTTGAATTTCTTCAAGTTCTACTTTCCTCCCACTAGTTTCCTTTAGAGATAAACTCTTTCTCTAAAAAGACACCAGTTCGAGCAACAAACACTTTTTGCTCAGAAGGATTGTAGAAATAGTAACCCTTTGTTTCTTTGGGATACCCAACAAAAAGGCATTTTTGAGATTTGGGCCCTAGTTTGTCAGAGGATTGACGTTTCACATAAGCGTCACAGCCCCAAATCTTCATAAAAGACAAATTGGGACGCCTCCCACTCCATATCTCATATGGTGTCTTTTGAACCGATTTAGATGGAACTCGGTTTAGTGTAAAAGCGGCTGTCTCTAGAGCATGTCCCCAAAAGGAGTTTGGAAGGTCAGCTTGACTCATCATAGAGCGAACCATGTCTAACAGAGTTCGATTTCTCCTTTCAGATACACCATTCCATTGAGGTGTACCTGGTGGAGTGAGTTGTGATACTATACCACACTCCTTCAGATAGTCAAGGAATTCTCGATCCAAGTACTCTCCACCTCGATCTGATCGAAGCACTTTGATACTCTTTCCCGAGTTGATTCTCTACTTCATTCTTGAATTCTTTGAACTTTTCAAAGGATTCTGACTTGTGTCTCATGAGATACACATAGCCATATCTGCTGAAGTCATCAGTGAAAGTAATGAAGTATTGGAAACCTCCTCTAGCTTGTGTAGACATAGGGCCACATACATCACTATGTATGAGTCCTAGTAAGTCATTAGCCCTTTCACTTTGCCCTGTGAATGGGGCTTTGGTCATCTTGCCCAACAAACATGACTCACATGTCTCATATGATTCAAAATCAAATGAGTCCAAGAGTCCATCCTTATGGAGCTTGGATATGCGGGTCTCATTTATATGGCCCAAGCGACAGTGCCAGAGATAGGTCGGGTTTGAATCATTTAATCTGACCTTCTTGGTATTCACATTATAGATTGGATCTTCGAGGTCTAGAACATACAACCCATTGCTAAGTTGAGCACTACCATAAAAGATTTCATTCAAATAAATAGAACAACATTTGTCCTTTATTATAAATGAAAAACCTTTCTTGTCCAAACAAGAAACAGAAATCAAATTTCTACTAATAGTAGGCACAAAGTAGCAGTTGTCTAATTCTAAAACTAATCCACTAGGTAAAGTGAGAACATAAGTCCCTACGGCTAAGGCAGCAACCCTTGCTCCATTTCCAACACGTAGGTCCACTTCACCTCGGGCCAATCTTCTACTTCTACTTAGATCCTGCACATTTGCACAAATGTGAGATCCACATCCAGTATCCAATACCCAAGATGAGGAAGTAGAAAAGTTAGCCTCTATAACAAAAATACCTGAAGTGGAAGTCTTACTTCCCTTTTCCTTAGCAAGTTCTTCAAGATAGAGCTTGCAGTTGCGCTTCCAGTGTCCAGGTTGCTTACAATGGAAGCACTCCCCTTCCTTTGCCACACCACCCTTTGGTTTCAGTGCAGCTGAAGAAGAACTTAGCATTGGACTTTCCATTAGCTTTATCCTTCTTCTTGTTGGCTTTTCCCTTTTCCCTTGCCCTTTTGAACCATCAAAATGGGCTTAGCCTTCTTAAGGTTTTGCTCAGCAGTTCTCAACATGTTGAGCAATTCAGGGAGGGACTTGTCAAGGTCGTTCATGTTATAGTTCATGATGAACTGACTGTAGCTTTCAGGCAACGATTGCAAGACTACATCAATAGCCAACTCTTTCTGAAGAGCAAATCCCAAATTCTCAAGATTCTCAATGTACCCAATCATCTTGAGCACATGAGGACCCACGGGACTTCCCTCAGACATCTTGCACTGAAACAATGCCTTAGAGGTCTCAAACCTCTCATGCCTAGCTTGCTCTTGGAAAAGCATTTTGAGATGTTCGATCATATCGAACGCCCCCATGTTCTCATGTTGCTTCTGAAGCTCAGATTCCATGGTAATAAGCATGAGGCATGCAACATCCAAAGCATCATCAGAATGCCTCTTGTGAGCATCCCTTTCAGCTCTTGGAGCAGTGGCAGCAGGCTCATTCGGAATGGGCTGCTCTAGGACATAAGCCTTTCTCTCTTGTTTGAGGACTATCCTCAAGTTTCGGTACCATTTGAGAAAGTTGGTCCCATTCAGTTTTTCCTTCTCAAGGATCGATCGCAACGAAAGTGTCGATGTGTTTTGTGCCATGGTTATCTACAACAGTAAATATGCAGTGTAAGAGTCATGTATTTTAATTCATTTAATAAGGACTTTTATTAAACGATACTCCCACTATTTTCCTCAAAATAATAACCCTCGATATTATTTCGGAACACCTCGGCGCTAAGGTATTCTAGTGGGCCAAGATCCATATTTGACCACAACCTGAGTCAGCTTTGGCTTTTCTCTCAAGTTACAGCTATTTAGGTAGGCAACTCCTTGCCAATTGCATCTTATGCAACTCTTGGATAGTTGGGTGAACAACACTTGTCCAAGCTCATCTCATGAGCTTAAGCCCAACTCTATGCCTCTAAGTCCCTAATCCTATTAGGATGACTTAGTTAAGTCGAGACCCAAAGTTAGCAATTTGGATATCACTATTATCCCATCGCGCCTTACCAAGATGAACATAGGTGCTTTGCTTTGGCAAACCCACCTAATGTTGATCAAAGTCTTGACGAGTGCCAACATTTGGAAGGCATCACATTTAATGACTTAATATTTGTTTGAGGGATTTTTTTCTTTTGATCTCACCAATTTGTTATCTCCGGTTGTCTTATACATGCATCACATACAAATATAAAACATGCATCTCATGCTTACAAGAAAGTAAACGTGACATGGTTATAGCCCAAACTATGCGATATTCTCAAGCCAATGAGAATATCATAAAAGCCTAAGAAAAGAAAAGAGTCTTCACAAGCTCCTTCTCTTCCTTTCTTGGTTGCCCTTTTGTTGTCACCTCCTTGGACATACCACCTTGGATGATCCTTGGACATACCAACCTTGGATGATCCCATAATGCACCATTACATCAATAATAGAAACCTCGAGTTACATTCGAGGGGAGTAAGGTGAGAAGAGAATGTACAATGAGAGTGATAAGAAAAGGCACGACTCGCAGGCCGTATTTACAAGTACAACCAATCAAGGGCTATAACCATGCACCATGCTTCAAACACCAATCAGCATATCATGTCAAATCTCATTCAACAAAGATGCATGCCAATTTTCGCGCGTTGATTAACCAGTTTTTATTTATGTGGCGCTTCGCATACGGCGGTCCCGCTGGCCGGTCAGCTGGCCGGTCAGCGGGCGGTGGTTCCGCTGACCGGTCAGCGGACGGGGTCAAGGGGAGCCGCCCTTGCGGGGGGTTGCGAGGGGGGCAGCGCCCCCCGGCGCAAAAAATTGTCTTACAATTGCTTAGCCCGAAATCTTCTATTTCGAGCAAGTAGGCACCCGAGACTCCTCCATTCGAGCCACCAAAAATACCTTACTTTCGGTGCCCGAACAGGCCGAATCCGAACAAAGCTAGGGTTTTTGCAACTATTGCAAGAATCCTAATCCATATAGGTATCTCATACCTATCAATTTCGGGTTAATCTCATTAACCAATTTGTGTCGTTTCTTCATATATCTCATATGTTCATTACGAATTCCGGTTTCATGCATCATGAATCAATCTAATTAATCATGGCCGAAAAGCAACCGAACACATAGCATCATGCGATTCAACACTCAATCCTGATTTAGGGTTTCACCAGTAGCTCTGATACCACTATTGGGTTTCGAGAGCCAAACAACGCAGCGGAATTTAACCAAAACCCTCCAGGATCCAAGTGAAACGGGGTAAACCGGGTGTTCAAAAATTTTCATACCTAATTTTCGGTTGAGATCTCTCACTCAACTGTAGAGTTGAATCACAATAATGTTTGTTAAGTTACGTAGGAACAAAACAACAAACATAATTGCTAGATTAATGCCTTAATAAAATATCATGACTTAATCGGCAAAAATACAATCATCTCATGATTGGCCTTTTGGGCACAACACTAACAATACTAGTTTTACCAGACCCTACTAAGGAGTATATAGTTTACACTGATGCTTCTTGAGTAGGGCTAGGTTGTTTCTTAATGCAAGGGAAGCAAGCAATTGCCTATGGGCCAAGACAGCTAAGGCCTCATGAGAAGAATTATCCAGTTCATGATCTGGCGTTAGCGGCAGTGATCTTTGCTCTTAAGTAGTGGAGACACTGCCTACTTGGAGGCAAATTTCAAGTCTTTACAGAGCACATGAGTCTAAAGTATCTATTTACACAAAAGGACTTGAACATGAGGCAAAGAAGGTGGCTTGAGTACCTAAAGGATTTTGAGTGTGTCATTGAGTATACAGCTGGAAAAGCTAATGTGGTAGCTGATGCCCTTACCAGAAAGTATACTGGGGTAGTTAAAGCCACCGGAGAACCTGCTGAGGCAGATGTACCTAGTGTAACTGACTTGGCCCAAGAATGTGGGAAATGGGAATTTGACCATGTAAAGGTCCTAAATATTAGGTCTTAATGGAAAGACCTAATTCAGGAAATTCAACTTCAAGATGAGGAGATCCCCAGGATCTCTGGGCCGAAACAAGGAAAATTGTAACAAGGATTTTCCTTTAAGGCTGGAATATTACACTTCCAGACTAGGATTTATGTGCCAAATAAGGATGGAATCAGACAACAAATTCTAGAAAAAGCCCACTCTAGCTTGAGGAGTATACATCTTGGATGTCACACCCCACACAGGCCCCAGCCTGTGCACTCTCAGTGCCACTCACCAAATTACCCAAGAGTTATTAACTACCTATTATTTTAGCTGCTGTTTGTTAGGTAGTTTTAAATCTTATTTTCTTAAGATGAGAGCTGGGATGTGTCCTAGGAGGCTTATGAGTTAATAAGAACAATAACCTGAATTAGGGGCCAACCACTAACTTTCAACACAGGGCAAGGTTGCAAATTAATAACTTGCAATACAAGCAAGGCATACACTTAATCTGTTAAGTGTCTAGGATGTGTGTTCATCAAGTGTGCTACTTTCATGAATGACAACCAAGAAGCCCACATCTTTGTAGTTTGAAAATCAGGTTTCCATGCACATGTACATTCTGCCAAACATAGTATCTCAAGGAATTTCTCATGAAACATAGCCATATGCTCATAAACTTAACACCACAATCAGAGCCATGGTCCATACATCCATCCTGCACCTAGACTATCCGACAACTACACAAGCCTGCAAACTTAGAACATAAGTTTCGGCCTTAAACCATAAGACTTGTAATGCAAGTAATCAAGCCAAGATTCAGTTGGCACATACCTCGAGCAATAAGTGTACTAACTAGCACATAAACTAGCAACTCAAGCAAATTACTCAAGCTGTATCCTTTCCTGAAACAAAAATGTATGGGCAGTGAGTAACAATTACTCAGTAGGGATTCACAAATGACAATGTAAGGTCTATTTAGTTAAATCCATGACTTAGCCTCTACAAGCTTACTTGTCTTGCAAGAAAGACATGAAAACAAGGAAAACACAAAGAGACCAAGACATATAATCATCATAAACCATCAATATATGGGTTAGCATGCATAAACAAACAACCAAGCACACATAACACACATACACACCACCATTTCACTTGGTTGAAAATATTCACCCGAATGAATATTTCACTTTAATGAAATAATCACTCGGTTGAAATCTACTAGCAAGCACAACATCAATCCTTGCACTTCAAGCCTTCCAATTCCCATCCAATCCACTAGAGCTCCAAGTTCACTAGTAAGTTGGCCTAACTTACTAAGAACTTTATGTGCTTGCCATTAAACCTTGACTAGCTAGCCAATTAACATAGAACCGAATCTCTTCAATATGCCCATCTAGCAAACTATGATCATATAGCAATATATAACTATCACTTAGCTGCCATTATTACTTGATCATGGAAATAGTACCAAGGATTCAAGTAAACATGAAAACCCTACCTCAAAATCAAAGCTTGAGCTCTCGGTTGCTTGAGTAACTAAGGCCGAATGTTCCTCAACAAATATGGCCTAACACATTTCATTTACCAATTAGGCAACAATACCCCTTGTTCATGGAATTTATACCATGTATTCAAGGAAATCACAAACGGTTACCTCAAAAACTAGCTCAAAAGCTTTCGGCCAAGACCTTGTTCTTCAAATTCCAAGCTCTAAACTTGACATTCAAGGTCGCCTACCTCCTAATTCAAGGATTCCAAGCTTGGTTTTGTGATCAAGCTTCCGTTTCCACCTTGATTGGCATCAGAACGGCAGCAAGTCTCCATGAACACTTCAAGAACAAAGCAAGCCTTCCATTCTCGGTCAAAGGCACAAAATGGAAGATTTGGCCGAAATTAATTTCCTTGTTGCTAAGTGTAAGTCATGGTTAACTGATTATGGCCACATGTCCAACAAAATGGCTTAATGCTCCATTTAGTCCCATGTTTATTTGCATGGTGCGTTTTACCCTTCAAGTCTCCATAGTTACACTTTAGTCACTAGAATATAGGATTATTTCAGCCCAAATCTTAATTCATGGCTCAAATTGCCAAGCTTCCATTAACATGGCCTAAAATGGTTATTAGCCCATGCAAAATTTTGGCATTTTACCAAGTTTAATTAACCATATAATATTGGTATAAAACGTTGGGGGAAGACATCATAATATTTGGCCATTGTAGTCAAACAAGTTTTGGTCTAATTCCACCTTTACCCTTGTACTTATTTGCATGGCCGAATTCACCCTTAAATGCTTCATTGTTTCATTTTCATCACCAGTTCAAGTGTACGTTGTAGTCCTCCAACTTTATTTCATACCAAAAACATCATGGTATAATTTTCCCATGCACACTTAAAACCCAAACTTTCTCAGGTTTTCATTTACACCCTTATCCTCATTTTCAGACAAGTCCCTCATGTTTTAAATTGCTGTTTTTATAAATTCTTGGCCCAAGCCAAGTACTAAGGGATGGTCCTAACACTAGAGTTTAGAAAATGTACAAGGACTTGAAATCCCATTTCTGGTGGCCATATATGAAGCAAGAGATTGGTGCTTATGTGGCTAAGTGTATAACTTGTCAACAAGTCAAAGTAGAGCACCAAAGACCTGGTGGTAAATAGCAGAGCTTGCTTATACCAAAAAGGAAATAAGGATCCATATCCATGGATTTTATAGTGGGTTTGCCACTGACCCAAAAAATGTGTAATGCAATATGGGTCATAGTGGATAGATTGACCAAGGCAACCCACTTCTTGCCCATAAACCTTACAAACTCCTTGGAGAAGTTAGCCCAGCTATATGTTAAGGAGATAGTAAGGGTACAAGGTGTACCAGATGATATTGTCTCAGATCAAGACCCAAGATTTGTTTCCAGGTTCTGGAAGTCCTTGCACCATGCCTTAGGCACCAAGTTAAAATTCAATTCTGCATACCATCCTCAAATGGATGGACATACTAAGAGGACCATTCAAACCTTGGAAGATATGTTGAGGTGTTGTGTTATTGACTTCCAAGGAGAATGGGATAAACATTTTTCTTTGGTGGAGTTTTGTACAATAATAGCCATCACTCAGTAATTGGAATGGGACCTTACGAAGCATTCTATGGAAGAAGATGTATAACTCCACATTATTGGCATGAGCCAGGAGATAAGTTGGAAGTAGGCCCAGAGCTCATAAGAGAGACTACTAAAAAAATTAAGCTAATCCAAGAAAGGACTAGGGCTGCCAACAATAGGCAAGAATCATATGCCAACCTCAAGAAAATAAGGGACATGGAGTTCTAGGTACAAGATCGAGTATTGTTAAAAATTTATCCTATGAAAGGAGTAATGAGGTTTGGCAAGAGGGGAAAGTTAGCCCCGAGGTATGTAGGACTCTACCTAATACTCGCAAAAGTAGGAAACGTAGCCTACAAGTTAGAGCTACGCCCTAAGCTCAGACATGTACATGACACCTTCCATGTAAGCTTGTTGGAGAAGTGTGTCTCCAATTCTAAACAAGTGGTATGTGTCACTAGTGTTCCCATTACCCAAAATCTCACATATGAAGAAGAACCAATTCACATACTGGTAAAAGACACTAGGAAGGTTAGGAGTAAATGGATACCAATGGTAAAAGTACAATGGACTAACCATTCTGAGGAAGAGGCCACATGGGAAGTGGAAGTTGAAATGATTAAGAACTATCCTGATATATTCCCTAAGCTTTTAGGAAATTTGGAGGACCAAATTTCATAAGGAGGGGAGTGTTATAATGCCTGCAAAATCCTAAGTAATTAAACCTCGGGATATGAAGATTTTTTTTTCCTAAATTGGGAATTAAGTTCATTGAGTTCAAAAGACACTAAATGAAGTGGGACTGTGGAGTATGATGAGTGTTGGACACTCTTAGGATTTAATCTTGGCTGAGGCCAAGCAAAATGATGAAAATTTAAGGTAAGGCACTCAGTTGGACAGAGGGGATTTTGGTGGTTGGGCTCAATTACCCAAATGTGAGGAATTGAGGGACTAGAAGGGGGATTAGCCAATTTTAAACTAGAAGGGGGATTAGCCAATTTTAAAGGCACTGGATGCCAAGCTTGCCACCTCCATCCATTTTTCATTATTTTAATCCACCTCCTATCCAACTCATCACTTACGATTCTTTCCCTCACCTACCCGTCCCCCCACTTTTGACAAATTTTCCCAACTTTCACCAAACTCATCCAATCTGTCACCTACTTTTGACTATCTCACCCATCACCCACATAAGTCTTCCAATATGTCACCTACTTTTCACTATCTCACCCACCACTCACACAAGTCTTCCAATTTGTCACCTACTTTTGACTACATCACCTACCACCCACATAAGTCTTCCAATTTGTCTCCCACTCACTCTCATATGAATCACATGGTTTCACTCTATATATACACCCATGGTTGGCCATACAAGTTCCATTTTAGTCTCCATTTCAGTCATTTCACTTACTTACTTACTCTAAAACACTCATTCTCTCCTCCTAAAGCTCAAACACTTCTCCAACTCTTTCTCCCATAATACCATTTGGCCAAGTATTGTTTTTGGCATTCTTGAGTGTGAAGCTTGTGTCCTCAATGTTCATAAGCTTCTAAAGCCTTCTAAGATAAGGAATCAAGTGGCAGGAGCAAGCTTGAAGGAAATCAAGCATAAAGATTTGGCAACACCTCATTTGTTGAGGTTCTGAAGCTAGAAATTAAGTTCTAACTATGACAAGTGAGGAAAAGGCAAAGAAACAAGCTTCTAAAGCTTTTGGTCAACATAGTTGCTAAGGGTTTTGTGGTAAGGATTCTTATACTCTTTGAGTATTCGGGCCCTTGGGTGATGGATATTGGATGCCATGTGATCCCAAGAAGGCTACAGAGGGCTATGTTTTGTTGCTTAGGCAACTATGTGCTAGCTAGCTCCGTGCAAGTTGATGCCCTTCAGCATCTCCTTCGTGTGTCATGGTGAAGGCGGCAGGAGCTTGTAGAAATGGTGGAAGGCCCGGGACGAACATACTATGAGAATATCACCTGAAAATGACAGGAAGCAAGGGTGAAGAGGTCCCCAGAGTGTTTTTTCAGGGAGGAGGCTTCGACGGCCAAGTGAGTATTTTTCAGGTAATGAGGCGATTAAAGAGCAGAGATGTATCTTATCTCAAATTAATGTCCTCCTCTTACCTAGAATAATTACCAAGTATTTATAGAGGGAAGAATAGTAATAGTCCTTCTCGGTTGGTCGGCCTAGATCATGACACGTGTTCGGCAAGATGCGTTCCACGTCTTTTGGGCAATAGAGGACTCCTAGTCGTCATAGGCTGCCAGGCTAAGGCTCTAAGATGACCCAAGAGTGGCGTGCTGGGGTGTCCCTGCAGGCGGTGTGTCAGGACGCAGCTGGGGGGAGGATTATCGATGATACGTCAGAGGCTCCATAAATGCTCCATAAATGCTCCTGTCGTACTCCCAAGGTCTCCTTCGGTAGAAGACACCTTTTTGGAGAACTTCTCTTCCGAGGTCACTTTTTAATATTGCAGCAATGTACCTCCTGAAGGTGACCTTTCCTAGAGACACCCCCACTTCCGGGGATAGCTTGTCCATCCCCCGAGATTGGCATTGTTGCTTCCCGGCACGGAGAAATGCTGAGACTGGATTTCCCGAGGTCGAACACCCTTCCTTCTGTGGTGGGTGATTTCTATTCCGAGGTTGGTGCTTTGCCTAAACCCGTGCCTCTGAAGGGTGATCAGCACCTTGGCTATCACATGCCCCCTCCTAGGAAGTCAAAGTGGAGACTTCGATTTCATGCTTTTTGGAAGGCTTCTTTACCAAACATGTGGTTGGAGTTTTACTCAAGAAGTTGCTCTTTTTTAGAAGGCATTCCTTCATAGCCGAGGTACCTTTCCCTAGTTGTGCGGTCTCAAGGTACGTGTGGCTTTGGCTTTTGCTTTCTTCTGCTGCAGGTTCATGAACCGTCGCACCCTTTGGTCAAATGTGTAAGTTATGGATAAGTGTGCCTGGGTTTTCACGATGTCAGAGGGGAATGCCCTAGTTCTTCGCGTTGGATGACACGTGGCCACTGGTGGATGGCAGGGTAGTTATGCTGGTCACATTTAATCGCGCCTCTTCGCCTTTGAGGAGTAGTAATAAGTCTGTTGCGCTTCCGAGGGATAATAATGATGACGTTTCATTTATCCGCCTTGATCTATAAAAGTACCTTTTGGCTCATTCTTTGCCTTACTCTTTGCTTTTGCTCTCATCTGCTATAGAGCCTTTTCTTGCCTTCCTTCTTTTTTTCAGCGGCGGTTTCTGCGGTGGAGCGATTTTCGGGAATTTTTGCGGCGGCATTCAGTAATTTTAGCAAGACTTTTGGTGGGTACTCCCTTCTGTAATTCTTTTCTCTTTTTTCTTTCAAGGCTATTTTTCCTAGGTCTCTTTGTTTCCTTACCCTTCCGGAGTCGTCCCTCTTTTTGTGAGAAATGTCTGATCTGACCCCGTTGCCAGTTGTTCGACCTCTCCCTGAGAGTTTTCTTCCTCTCGAATCTCATCCTTGCGCTACCACTCCGGAGAAGTTAAAGAAGTGGATGGCCAAGTATTACCTTCCTTCCTACCTTGCCCCGAGGTTGCCCATCCCGGGCACCTATGGCTTTATGCTGGGTTTGCATGAGGTTAGCTTTTACCGAGCTCAACTGAAAGCCGGTCTTCGGTACCCTCCTCACCGCATGATCTCCGAATTTTGTGATTTCCACGGGATCCCCGTGAACCAACTTCCCCCAAATTCTTACTCCTACTTCAACTCTTTTCTCTGCATGTGTGGGGTTTTTAAGATAAAGCCCCACTTTCTTTTCTTCATTCAGTACAAACAAACTCCACCCGGTCCCGAAGGGCGGCTTTTACTTCCTGCTTCCCTGAGGGTCTAGGAGCAAAAAGTTCACCTTCACCTTTGACAACAAGGATAGCTGGCAGGGGTGGCAGAAGAAGTTTTTCTTTCTGCCGGTCCCCGAGCTATGGCATCATGTGCCCACTAAATGGGCTTCGCGGACCCTGAAGATGGATGTCGTTGACCCCCGAAGGCTCTTGACTCAGGAGCTAGTTGGTGAGTTTGATCAATTTGATAGGCTCATCCGGGCCATGGCCGACTGGGACCCCGAGGTCTCTCCGCGTTCACCTTACCCTTTTCCCATCAAGTGGGACCTTATGACCGAGGAGGTTCTTCGGGAGATGGGAGTGGTGAATGCGTACAAGAATGACTTCGGTTTGCCCGTGCCTGTTCTTCCGGGGAAGAAGGCCTAGATAGTCATGCTCCTTCGGGGGGAGATCACATATGAGTATTTTGCCGAGAGTAAGTCTTTTCCCTGGTTTCAATATGTTTTTTGCTTTTGGACTTAGGCTGATATCTTTTCCTTTTGCAGAGATGGGCGATCAATCTGCTGAATTCTACAGGTCACTTTTCCTCGGCCAGGCCCAAAGGGGGGAGCAGACGCACAAGAAGACGCCTGTTAAGAGGAAGAAGACGAGCGGTAGCGGGCCTTCTCGGGCCAAGAAGACTAGGGCTATTACTCCGCCCTCCCCTAAATTAATTGTGGAGGTGCAGGACCAATCTCCTGCTCTTCCTTCAACACCGGCAGACCTTCCTTCAGACTCTGCCCTTCTTGGGGTAGCACTGAGCCCCATTCTTCCCGCTGAACCTTCTTCAGAGCAAAGATCTTCTCAGGATCTTGAAGAGAGCAGAAAAAGGAAGGAAAAGAACATTCCTGGTGAAGTCCGGGAGGACGAGTCTGAAGACGACGTCGCCGAAGTTCTACCAGGTTGGTTCCTTAGCCATTCTCCTGCAAACCTTAGTATCTTTCGTATTTACAATTTTTTGGATGAATGGCTAAGGGATGACGTACTGACGGAACTTCAGCATAAACTTGCAGAGGATATGCTTGCGGCGCCGTGGATGGACGCTCACGCCCGGTGAAGGGCTATTCGGGACAAGCGGATCCTTCACGGCAAGGTGCCGAGGAAGCCCTTCTGGACGTTCACAGAGGACATGAACCTGTTCTCTGAGGATAGTTAGTTGATGGCTTCTCAAATGGCGATGGGGATGATGACAAGTGACACCTTTCAGTCGCTCATTACCGAATGTCCCAACAAGGAGATCCTTGCCACAAGGATGACCGAGCACGCTGCCCAGGTAGTTCTCTCCTCTTTGTTTACTTGGAGATTTTTCTTTTAAGCTTTCAACATCCTTTTGATACTCATTCGGGGCCTCTTTTTTTGCAGCTTTTGGCATACAACGGGTATTTCCGCACTTGGGCACCGAAGCAATCATAGGCCCATTCTTGGTCTGAAGATTCTTTGAGCAAAATGAAAGAGTTGTGTGCCAAACACGTCCTCAAATATGGAGAGCTCAATACTGTAAAAGAGGACGTGGTGAATCTTTCGGCCGAGCTCGCGGTGAGCAAACAGGAACTGCTACTAGATTTTACTGCCAAGGTTGATGACCTCGGCTCAAAATGCATTGTCCTCTCTTTAGAGAACGAGCCTCTTCGGAAGGCGAGCGCTGAAGATGGCAAGAGCATGGTAGAGGCACTTGCTTTGAACGCCGACCTCGAGGCCCAGATTAAATCTCTAAATGAGGGGACTAAGAGCAAGAAGAGGAAGAAGCTGGAGGAGAAGATTGCCAAGCTTGGAACTAAATTGGATGCCCTTAGTGCTGAGAAGGACAAATCTGAGCAAATGGCGAAAGTGGCTTTTCAAGACGGCTTCTGCCTGGCACAGCACCAAGTCCTTGCTCGGCACTCAGAGCTCGACCTTTCCTACTTGTCCACCTTGGATTTTTCCTAGGGGGCTCAGGAGGTATGGTCATAGCCAGATTTTCTCAATCTTCCTACAGCTAACCGATGCTTCCGACTGAGCCTGATGATGATGAGACATCGGATGTCCCTGCTCAGCCATAGGCTTCTTTTTACCTTCTTGTACTCCTGCTTGCTCATACATCTTTTGCCTTAGAATTTTTGAATGAAGATTCTTTCTCCAATCTCCATCCATTCTTCCGAACACAATTTTTCAGAGGTAGTTCTAAGCGCGCACTTTCGGTGAATTTGGCCGTACTTACTTCTTCAGGGAGAATAGTTTTAGACATTTTCCAAACTCTACCGAGTTTATACTCCATCCGAGAGTTAGTTCTGCAAGAAGAACCATTAAGGAACTAATTTTTCAATCTAACGACATCATTTGTCTTGTGCCTTTATTGATGACTGCGGGGAAGAGTAACTACAATCTTTCTGAAAAAAGTTCTAAGTATAGAATTTCTTTAGGGCATCCAAATGCCAGGTGTTTTTCAGATCTTCCTCTTCGGTGTCGCCGAGCTTGTATACTCCCTTTCGGACCTCGTCCAGGACCAAGTAAGGTCCTTTCCAATTTGGCCGAAGTGTTAGTGTTGTGCCCAAAAGCCAATCATGAGATGATTGTATTCTTGCACATTGAGTCATGATATTTTATTAAGGCATTAATCCAGCAATTATGTTTGTTGTTTTGTTCCTGCGTAACTTAACAAAAATAATTGTAACCCTAGAATAATGATATTCTTAAAAGTCCCTGGCTAGTATTATTGTGGAGTGGGTTGCAATAATACATAACAACTAGCATATGTGGAGACTAATATGAGATATGTAGTCTACATATGGGTACAAGTTGGAGAACTTGTGTACTGGACCGACCCACCATGAGAACACTACACGGATCGTTATATGAGTGTCATAAGTGATTCCCATAGTGATCAGGGTATATGTAGTCCTTCGACCTAAGATCATCAAGGTTCCCTACATGTGAGTCACATACTTTGATACTTTCCTTTGTTGCTCGTAACTGAGTGAACTTGAAGGAGGTCATTGGGTATGTCACATATCATGCGGAGGGATTTGTATGATCAAGATGGGATTTGTCCCTCCTATGTAACGGGAGCGATATCTTCGGGCCCCTTGATAGAGTGAGACTTAGAAAATGCATGGCCATGCTCGGATGAGTTGATATGCGATATCAATGTCATCAGTTTAAGTTAGTCTACTCGGTAATCAAGAAACCAAAGATTGGGCTATACGAGAGTGACACATTCCATGTCTCGTGCTTAGTTTTGATATCTTGGACAAAGGGACAATGGCATATATCGGTGATGATCATAAAGGTATAGTCGAATCATCGACAATCTTGTCACTTGGGTAGCAATGATGTGTTGCTAGACACCGCTCATTGCTTATGATGATAAATGTGATTTATGATCATTGCCAACGTGATAAGAGCCTATTGGGTCGTACACATAGAGCAATTTGGATCATAGAGTGCATGGGCTAATTATTTGGGTTATGGTTTCACTTTAATTTCGTATTAATAATGGGCCCAAGAGTTGAGCCATTATTAAGCCCGAAATTAAATCCAAATTGGATTAGGGCTTTGAAACCCATTAGGCCTGGAAGTTGAGTCTCACTATAAATACAACTTTTAAGTGAGAAATTCGCAGGTCTCCTTGCCCTAGCCTCCAAAAAGGACAGCCGCACTCTTCTCTTGCAATTCCTTGGAGGACGCAAGCTAGCACTGCGAGCGCAAGAGAAACGCATCTGCCGGGACGTGGTGGAAGCGTGGTGATCCCGAGAGGCTCGTGTGCATACCATAGAGAGCTTGAACACGTCAACTGTTCAGGTTTTGTGATTCGACTCTACAGTTGAGTGAGAGATCTCAACCGAAAATTAGGTATGAAAATTTTCGAACACCCGGTTTACCCCGTTTCACTTGGATCCTGGAGGGTTTCGGTTAAAATCCGCTGCGCTGTTTGGCTCCCGAAACCCAACAGTGGTATCAGAGCTACTGGTGAAACCTTAAATCGGGATTGAGTGTTGAATCGCCTGATGCTATGCGTTCGATTGGTTTTCGGCCATGATTAATTAGATTGATTCATGATGCATGAAACTGAAATTCGTAATGAACATATGAGATATATGAAGAAACGACACAAATTGGTTAATGAGATTAACCCAAAATTGATAGGTATGAGATACCTATATGGATTAGGATTCTTGCAATAGTTGTAAAAACCCTAGGTTTGTTCGGATTCGGCCTGTTCGGGCACCGAAAGTAAGGTATTTTTGGTGGCTCGAATGGAGGAGTCTCGGGTGCCTGTTCGGATTAGAAACCACCGCCCACTGACCGGCCAGCGGGACCGCCGTATGTGAAGCGCCACATAAACAAAAACTGGTTAATCAACGTGCGAGAATTGGCATGCATCTTTGTTGAATAAGATTTAACATGATATGCTGATTGGTGTTTGAAGCATGGTGCATGGTTATAGCCCTTGATTGATTGTACTTGTAAATACGGCCTGCGAGTCGTGTCTTATCACTCTCATTGTACATTCTCTTCTCACCTTACTCCCCTCGAATGCAACTCGAGGTTTCTATTATTGATGTAATGGTGAATTATGGGATCATGGAAGGAGGAATGTCCAAGGAGGTGACAACGAAAGGGCAGCCAAGAAAGGAGGAGAAGGAGCTTGTGAAAACTCTTTTCTTTTCTTAGGCTTTTATGATATTCTCATTGGCTTGAGAATATCGCATAGTTTGGGCTATAACCATGTCACGTTTGTTTCTTGTAAGCATGAGATGCATGTTTTATATTTGTATATGATGCATGTATAAAACAACCGGAGATAACAAATTGGTGAGATCAAAAGATAAAATCCCTCAAACAAATATTAAGTCATTAAATGTGATGCCTTCCAAATGTTGGCACTCATCAAGACTTTGATCAACATTAGGTGGGTTTGCCAAAGCAAAGCACCTATGTTCATCTTGGTAAGGCGCGATGGGATAATAGTGATATCCAAACTGCTAACTTTGGGTTCGACTTAACTAAGTCATCCTAATAGGATTAGGGACTTAGAGGCATAGAGTTGGGCTTAAGTTCATGAGATGAGCTTGGACAAGTGTTGTTCACCCAACTATCCAAGAGTTGCATAAGATGCAATTGGCAAAGAGTTGCCTACCTAAATAGCTGTAACTTGAGAGAAAAGCCAAAGCTGACTCAGGTTGTGGTCAAATATGGATCTTGGCCCACTAGAATACCTTAGTGCCGAGGTGTTCTGAAATAATATCGAGGGTTATTATTTTGAGGAAAATAGTGGGAGTATCGTTTAATAAAAGTCCTTATTAAATGAATTAAAATACATGACTCTTACACTACATATTTACTGTTGTAGATAACCATGGCACAAAACACATTGACACTTTCGTTGCGATCGATCCTTGAGAAGGAAAAACTTAATGGGACCAACTTTCTCAAATGGCACCGAAACTTGAGGATAGTCCTCAAACAAGAGAGAAAGGCTTATGTCCTAGAGCAGCCCATTCCGAATGAGCCTGCTGCCACTGCTCCAAGAGCTGAAAGGGATGCTCACAAGAGGCATTCTGATGATGCTTTGGATGTTGCATGCCTCATGCTTATTACCATGGAATCTGAGATTCAGAAGCAACATGAGAACATGGGGACGTTCGATATGATCGAACATCTCAAAATGCTTTTCCTAGAGCAATCTAGGCATGAGAGGTTTGAGACCTCTAAGGCATTGTTTCAGTGCAAGATGTCGGTGGATGGGTTAGGTGGCTTTTGAGCTCCTTCCAAGCCTTCCGGCAATCTTTGTCCCAAGGTGTTCCTTGGGACCAAAGTGTTGGGTTTCGGCAACCAAAAAGTGCAGCAGAATTTAACTGAAACCCTCCAGGATCCAACTGAAACGGGGTAAATCGGGTGTTCGAAAATTTTCATACCTAATTTTCAGTTGAGATCTCTCACTCAACAGTAGAGTCAAATCACAAAACTTGAACAGTTCACGTGTTCAAGCTCTCTGTGGTATCCACGCGAGCCTCTCAGGATCACCACGCTTCCATCGTGTCCCGGTAGATACGTTTCTCTTGCGCTCGTAGTGCTAGCTTGCGTCCTCCAAGGAATTGCAAGAGAAGAGTGTGGCTGTCCTTTTGGGAGGCTAGGGCAAGGAGACCTACGAATTTCTCGCTAAAAGTTGTATTTATAGTGAGACTTAACTTCTAGGCCTAATGGGTTTCAAAGCCATAATCCAATTAGGCTTTAATTTCAGGATTAATAATGGCTCAACTATTGGGCCCATTATTAATACAAAATTATTGTGAAACCAAAACCCAAATTATTAGCCCATGCACTCTAATGATCCAAATAGCTCTATGTGTGCGACCCAATAGGCTCTTACCACGTTGGCAATGATCATAAACCACATTTATGATCATAAGCAATGAGCAGTGACTAGCAACACATCATTGCTACGCAAGTGACAAGATTGTCAGTGATTCGACTTAACCTTTATGATCATCACCGATATATGCCATTGTCCTTTTGTCCAAGATATCAAGACTAAGCATGAGACATGGAATGTGTCACTCTCGTATAGCACAATCTTTGGTTTCTTTATTACCGAGTAGACCAACTTAAACTGATGACATTAATATCCTATATCAACTCATCCGAGCATGGCCATGCATTTTTCTAAGTCTTACTCTATCAAGGGGCCTGAAGATATCACTCCCGTTACATAGGAGGGACAAATCCCGTCTTGATCATACAAATCCCTCCGTATGATATGTGACATACCCAATGACCTCCTTCAAGTTCACTTAGTTACGAGCAACAAAGGAAAGTATCAAAGTATATGACTCACATGCAGGGAACCTTGATGATCTTAGGTCGAAGGACCACATATACCATGATCACTATGATAATCACTTATGACACTCATATAATGATCCATGTAGTGTTCTTATGGTGGGTCGGTCCATTACACAAGTTCTCCAACTTGTACCCATATGTAGACTACATATCTCATATTAGTCTCCACATATGCTAGTCGTTATGTATTATTGCAACCCGCTCCACAATAATACTAGACTAGGGACATTTGAGAATATCATTATTCTAGGGTTACAATTATGTTCATTAAGTTACGCAAAAACAAAAACAACAAACATAATTGCTGGATTAATGCCTTAATAAAATATCATGACTCAATGTGCAAAAATACAATCATCTCATGATTGGCCTTTTGGGCACAACACTAACACAAAGTTACCTTAATTTTTTGCATCTTTGGTAAGCACTTTAAAGAATGGTCGGCACCGGTCCCCGTATCTAGAGATGAATCTGCTAAGGGCCATGATTCTCCTAGTAAGCCTTTGCACATCCTTGGTCATTGTGGGAGTTCAGAGTCCTAGTATGGCCTTAACCTTTTTTGGGTTCACATTGATACCTCTTTCGATACCATAAACCGAAGGAATTCACCAACCATTACCCCGAACACATATTTCTCAAGGTTAAGACGGATCCCGAATCTCCGAAGTTGGCAGAATGTTTCTTCCAAGTATACAATATGACTACTAGGCTATTTGCTCTTAACTATCATATCGTCGACATATACTTCCATAGTTCTCCCATTGGTAGCTGAATACCTTGTTCATCAGCCTTTAGTACATTGCTCCCGCATTTTTAAGGCCAAATAACATTCTCACGTAGTAGCAGGTGCTGACTTCAGTTATGAAAATGGTTTTTTCCTCATCTTTGGGATTCATCCCAATTTGGTGATATCCACTGAACGTGTTAAGGAAGCTAAGCAGACCATAGTTGGTAGTGGAGTCTACCAATTCTTCTATTGGTGGCAGAGGGTAGGAGTCCTTTGGACATGCTTTGCTTATGTTTCATGAGTTGATACACATTCAGAGTTTATCACTCCTGTCCTTTATCGCAACAACTATGTTGCTTAGCAATTCGGGGTGCTTGACCTCCTTATTATTCCTGCCTCATTAGCCGTTGGACTTCAGTTTTAATGAAGTTGTTCTTATGTGCCGAGAGGCTAAGTTTTTTATGCCGAATATGCTTCACCTCCAGACACGCTTTAAGACAATGTTGGATTATACCTACGTCCACCCCAGGCATATCACTCGGAGAGTAATCAAACAGATCTTTATTCATTAATAGAAGAGGTACAAGCTTTTCCTTGTCACCTTCGGCTAGTTTTTTCCCTACTCGGGTGCTTCGGCCCGAGACAAGCTCTACATCCTCTATTTCTATTTTCTCAAAGTCACTTTTTTCTCCTCCTATTACCTTTTCACCGACCATGCTCTCTTTTCCCGAAGTCTGTGCATGAGCTTTCATTGGGCTTTGTCTTCCCTTCATAAAGACTTTCCTTACTTCGGCCTGATCAATGAATATTTCCACGTCTCCTTCCTTTGCACCAAACATGAATGTTAGGTACTTCACGTCTGGGCAAATGTGAAGATTTCCTTGTGTTTACCTTTCAACGATGGCATTATATGAAGAAGGGACATCTATGACGATGAACCTTGTCATTGTGGAGCCAAAGAGTACTTTCTTGTTCTAAACCGAAGTTCCTTTTAGCATCAAGGGCAGAAAGATCCACCCGAGCACAAGGAGTTCGGAAGGACCTACCCCAAAGGTAGGGGAGGTAACAAGTTTAAGATCAATCTTGGAGATGCCCAAGTTTGGCAACAAGTGGGAGAACAGAATGTCAGCATTGGAGCCATCATCGATAAGCACTCTTTTGAGATCCCAGTTCCCTATCCTTGCCATGATTAGGAGGGAGTCATCATGAGGGAACTTTATAGTAGACCCATCTTTTCGAACAAGCATGTTCGAAGGGTTTCCAAACTCCATCATCGAGATTTGCCAGAATTTCTTTTTCCTCTCGGCGGAGGGTATCCCAGTGATGATTATTTGGATCACTCCTCCTGAAGGTGGTGGATGCTTTCTGGGACTTCAGTTCCAATGTCGGTCAGAGGCATAGTCCTCGTCTTCTCCTTTCCTCTCTTCTTCATTTCTTCCCTTGGGGAACGACATTCACAGGTAGCAATGAAGTTGCCCCTACTTGATTAAAGATTCAATATACTTTCTCAGCTGGAAGTAGTCCTCGATGTCGTGCCCCTGATCTCGGTGGAACTGGCAGAACATTTTCATGTTCTTTTTGTTGTCTGAGGTCACGGCCTTTAGCCTCTGAATCAAAGTTCCTTGTCTTTCGAAGGCCATCAATACATTCATCCTTGTGGTGTTCAAGGGAGTGAACGAGATTGGGTTCTTTCCCCTTTGTTTCTGAGGTCTGCCCCCACCCTTGGTTAGGTACTGAGGTTGGTGACTCTAACCCTCGAAGTGGTTGTGATTAAACTTTGGTCCTCCCATCCTCAGTTCTTTGACCATCATGTGCTATTTTGCCCCTCAGTAGAATTTTCTGAAGGTGTCAGGGGGATCTTTGGAGAACTCGTAAATCTTTCCTAACTCCTCTGATCATGGCGTTGATGTGGATTTGGGGGTGGAAGTCGAGCACACTCAAGGCTTCTCGGTTCAACGTCTCAACATAGTCCCGAATGGTCTCCCCATTCTTTTGGGTTGTGTCAAACATTTGGATGAGTATCTCCGCTGCTAGTTTACTTCTAATGAATTGATGGGTGAATGTAGCAGATAACTCCTGGAAGCCCATTATGGTTCCAAGAGCCAGGGCGCTATACCATGCAATTGCCGACTCTGAAAGGGTGACTTCGAAGCACTTGCAAAGGGTGGCATCATTAGTGCCGTTCAACACCATACTGATCCTATATTTTGTTAGGTGACCTTAGGGGTCATTGCACCTATCATACATTTACAAATGTGGTACTGGAAAGTCACTTGGCATAAGTGCTTCTACTACTGCACGGATGAAGGGCGACTATTCTCCAGTGAAGGTCTTTGACAGCCTTGACCAGACAGGTTTTTGAGAAATTTGTTTTTCCACCTTGTCTAACCTCTCTAGGATTTCTCCATGAGGGTGGCAGCACTATCTTCTCCCCGTTCCTTGGTAGTCGCCAGCAATGGAGAGTAACATCTTCTTTTCAAAGAGCAACTTCGTCGGCAGGGGATTGAGACTTCCCGTACAGGTATGGACTCCACCAGTGGGAACTCCTGGGCTCCTTTGACATCGTTTCTCTAGCCCAATGTCGTCTGGAGGGCATGTTCTCTGTTGATGACTCATCATGAGAACCCCCGCTTCTTGAGCTCCGATGAGGTAACCTTGGGCTTCTCTCTTGCTGGGTGCTAGGAGAGAGTGCCCTTCCCCTAGTTGGTGATTGTGACCATCTTTGGTTCAGCTGTTGAGTCATTTTAGCCACAACTGAGTGTTGAAAATCTCATAGAAAGCTCATCATCACCGTTAGAGGACGTTCATCCTTAGGCAATGAAGTCTTTACTACAGGTTGTTTAGTCGCTGTTTGAGTTTCTAGTGCAGATGGTGACTTGAGAATGAGTTCCCACAGACAATGCTGAATGATGCACGTCAGCATCGTCGTTGTATGACACGCTGGCCTGAAGGAGAGACTTCTAGTGTGAAAGTGTCTAGAAGACTTTGAAGAACAAGGGTTAGAGACTCCCCGGAATATGTTTCTGTTAGTGTTACGCCCAAAAGCCAATCATGAGATGATTGTATTTTTGCACATTGAGTCATGATATTTTATTAAGGCATTAATCCAACAATTATATTTGTTGTTTTGTTTCTGCGTAACTTAACAAACATAATCGTAACCCTAGAATAATGATATTCTTAAACGTCCCTGGTCTAGTATTATTGTGGAGCGGGTTGCAATAATACATAATGACTAGCATATGTGGAGACTAATATGAGATATGTAATATACATATGGGTACAAGTTGGAGAACTTGTGTACTGGACCGACCCACCATGAGAACACTACATGGATCGTTATATGAGTGTCATAAGTGATTCTCAAAGTGATCATGGTATATGTAGTCCTTCTACCTAAGATCATCAAGGTTCCCTACATGTGAGTCACATACTTTGATACTTCCCTTTGTTGCTTGTAACTGAGTGAACTTGAAGGAGGTCATTGGGTATGTCACATATCATGCGGAGGGATTTGTATGATCAAGATGGGATTTGTCCCTCCTATGTAACGGGAGTGATATCTTCGGGCCCCTTGATAGAGTGAGACTTAGAAAATGCATGGCCATGCTCGGATGAGTTGATATACGATATCAATGTCATCAGTTTAAGTTGGTCTACTCGGTAATCAAGAAACCAAAGATTGGGCTATACGAGAGTGACACATTCCATGTCTCGTGCTTAGTCTTGATATCTTGGACAAAGGGACAATGGCATATATCGGTGATGATCATAAAGGTTTAGTCGAATCACCGACAATCTTGTCACTTGGGTAGCAATGATGTGTTGCTAGACACCGCTCATTGCTTATGATCATAAATGTGATTTATGATCATTGCCAACGTGGCAAGAGCCTATTGGGTCGCACACATAGAGCTATTTGGATCATTAGAGTGCATGGGCTAATTATTTGGGTTATGGTTTCACTTTAATTTCGTATTAATAATGGGCCCAAGAGTTGAGCCATTATTAAGCCCGAAATTAAATCCTAATTGGATTAGGGCTTTGAAACCCATTAGGCCTGGAAGTTGAGTTTCACTATAAATACAACTTTTAAGTGAGAAATTCGCAGGTCTCCTTGCCCTAGCCTCCAAAAAGGACAGCCACACTCTTCTCTTGCAATTCCTTGGAGGACGCAAGCTAGCACTGCGAGCGCAAGAGAAACGCATCTGCCGGGACGTGGTGGAAGCGTGGTGATCCCGAGAGGCTCGTGTGGATACCATAGAGAGCTTGAACACGTCAACTGTTCAAGTTTTGTGATTCAACTCTACAGTTGAGTGAGAGATCTCAACCGAAAATTAGGTATGAAAATTTTTGAACACCCGGTTTACCCCGTTTCACTTGGATCCTGGAGGGTTTTGGTTAAATTCCGCTGCGCTGTTTGGCTCCCGAAACCCATCAGTGGTATCAGAGCTACTGGTGAAACCCTAAATCGGGATTGAGTGTTGAATCGCATGATGCTATGTGTTCGGTTGCTTTTCGGCCATGATTAATTAGATTGATTCATGATGCATGAAACCGGAACTCGTAATGAACATATGAGATATATGAAGAAACGACACAAATTGGTTAATGAGATTAACCCAAAATTGATAGGTATGAGATACCTATATGGATTAGGATTCTTGCAATAGTTGCAAAAACCCTAGCTTGGTTCGGATTCGGCCTGTTCGGGCACCGAAAGTAAGGTATTTTTGGTGGCTCGAATGGAGGAGTCTCGGGTGCCTACTTGCTCGAAATAGAAGATTTCGGGCTAAGCAATTGTAAGACAATTTTTTGCGCCGGGGGGCGCTGCCCCCCACGCCCCCCGCAAGGGCGGCTCCCCTTGACCACCTCCCGCTGACCCCGTCCGGCCAGCGGAACCACCGCCCGCTGACCGGCCAGCGGGACCGCCGTATGCGAAGCGCCACATAAATAAAAACTGGTTATTCAACGCGCAAAAATTGGCATGCATCTTTGTTGAATGAGATTTGACATGATATGCTGATTGGTGTTTGAAGCATGGTGCATGGTTATAGCCCTTGATTGGTTGTACTTGTAAATACGGCCTGCGAGTCGTGCCTTCTCTTGTTACTCTCATTGTACATTCTCTTCTCACCTTACTCCCCTCGAATGTAACTCGAGGTTTCTATTATTGATGTAATGGTGCATTATGGGATCATCCAAGGTGGTTTGTCTAAGGATCATCCAATGAGGTATGTCCAAGGAGATGACAACAAAAGGGCAGCCAAGAAAGGAAGAGAAGGAGCTTGTGAAGACTCTTTTCTTTTCTTAGGCTTTTATGATATTCTCATTGGCTTGAGAATATCGCATAGTTTGGGCTATAACCATGTCACATTTACTTTCTTGTAAGCATGAGATGCATGTTTTATATTTGTATGTGATGCATGTATAAGACAACCGGAGATAACAAATTGGTGAGATCAAAATGAAAAAAATCCCTCAAACAAATATTAAGTCATTAAATGTGATGCCTTCCAAATGTTGGCACTCGTCAAGACTTTGATCAACATTAGGTGGGTTTGCCAAAGCAAAGCACCTATGTTCATCTTGGTAAGGCGCGATGGGATAATAGTGATATCCAAATTGCTAACTTTGGGTCTGACTTAACTAAGTCATCCTAATAGGATTAGGGACTTAGAGGCATAGAGTTGGGCTTAAGCTCATGAGATGAGCTTGGACAAGTGTTGTTCACCCAACTATCCAAGAGTTGCATAAGATGCAATTGGCAAGGAGTTGCCTACCTAAATAGCTGTAACTTGAGAGAAAAGCCAAAGCTGACTCAGGTTGTGGTCAAATATGGATCTTGGCCCACTAGAATACCTTAGCGCCGAGGTGTTCCGAAATAATATCGAGGGTTATTATTTTGAGGAAAATAGTGGGAGTATCGTTTAATAAAAGTCCTTATTAAATGAATTAAAATACATGACTCTTACACTGCATATTTACTGTTGTAGATAACCATGGCACAAAACACATCGACACTTTCGTTGCGATCGATCCTTGAGAAGGAAAAACTGAATGGGACCAACTTTCTCAAATGGTACCGAAACTTGAGGATAGTCCTCAAACAAGAGAGAAAGGCTTATGTCCTAGAGCAGCCCATTCCGAATGAGCCTGCTGCCACTGCTCCAAGAGCTGAAAGGGATGCTCACAAGAGGCATTCTGATGATGCTTTGGATGTTGCATGCCTCATGCTTATTACCATGGAATCTGAGCTTCAGAAGCAACATGAGAACATGGGGGCGTTCGATATGATCGAACATCTCAAAATGCTTTTCCAAGAGCAAGCTAGGCATGAGAGGTTTGAGACCTCTAAGGCATTGTTTCAGTGCAAGATGTCTGAGGGAAGTCCCGTGGGTCCTCATGTGCTCAAGATGATTGGGTACATTGAGAATCTTGAGAATTTGGGATTTGCTCTTCAGAAAGAGTTGGCTATTGATGTAGTCTTGCAATCGTTGCCTGAAAGCTACAGTCAGTTCGTCATGAACTATAACATGAACGACCTTGACAAGTCCCTCCCTGAATTACTCAACATGTTGAGAACTGCTGAGCAAAACCTTAAGAAGGCTAAGCCCATTTTGATGGTTCAAAAGGGCAAGGGAAAGGGAAAAGCCAACAAGAAGAAGGATAAAGCTAATGGAAAGTCCAATGCTAATTCTTCTTCAGCTGCACTGAAACCAAAGGGTGGTGTGGCAAAGGAAGGGGAGTGCTTCCATTGTAAGCAACCTGGACACTGGAAGCGCAATTGCAAGCTCTATCTTGAAGAACTTGCTAAGGAAAAGGGAAGTAAGACTTCCACTTCAGGTATTTTTGTTATAGAGGCTAACTTTTCTACTTCCTCATCTTGGGTATTGGATACTGGATGTGGATCTCACATTTGTGCAAATGTGCAGGATCTAAGTAGAAGTAGAAGATTGGCCCGAGGTGAAGTGGACCTACGTGTTGGAAATGGAGCAAGGGTTGCTGCCTTAGCCGTAGGGACTTATGTTCTCACTTTACCTAGTGGATTAGTTTTAGAATTAGACAACTGCTACTTTGTGCCTACTATTAGTAGAAATTTGATTTCTGTTTCTTGTTTGGACAAGAAAGGTTTTTCATTTATAATAAAGGACAAATGTTGTTCTATTTATTTGAATGAAATCTTTTATGGTAGTGCTCAACTTAGCAATGGGTTGTATGTTCTAGACCTCGAAGATCCAATCTATAATGTGAATACCAAGAAGGTCAGATTAAATGATTCAAACCCGACCTATCTCTGGCACTGTCGCTTGGGCCATATAAATGAGACCCGCATATCCAAGCTCCATAAGGATGGACTCTTGGACTCATTTGATTTTGAATCATATGAGACATGTGAGTCATGTTTGTTGGGCAAGATGACCAAAGCCCCATTCACAGGGCAAAGTGAAAGGGCTAATGACTTACTAGGACTCATACATAGTGATGTATGTGGCCCTATGTCTACACAAGCTAGAGGAGGTTTCCAATACTTCATTACTTTCACTGATGACTTCAGCAGATATGGCTATGTGTATCTTATGAGACACAAGTCAGAATCCTTTGAAAAGTTCAAAGAATTCAAGAATGAAGTAGAGAATCAACTCGGGAAGAGTATCAAAGTGCTTTGATCAGATCGAGGTGGAGAGTACTTGGATCGAGAATTCCTTGACTATCTGAAGGAGTGTGGTATAGTATCACAACTCACTCCACCAGGTACACCTCAATGGAATGGTGTATCTGAAAGGAGAAATCGAACTCTGTTAGACATGGTTCGCTCTATGATGAGTCAAGCTGACCTTCCAAACTCCTTTTGGGGACATGCTCTAGAGACAGCCGCTTTTACACTAAACCGAGTTCCATCTAAATCGGTTCAAAAGACACCATATGAGATATGGAGTGGGAGGCATCCCAATTTGTCTTTTATGAAGATTTGGGGCTGTGACGCTTATGTGAAACGTCAATCCTCTGACAAACTAGGGCCCAAATCTCAAAAATGCCTTTTTGTTGGGTATCCCAAAGAAACAAAGGGTTACTATTTCTACAATCCTTCTGAGCAAAAAGTGTTTGTTGCTCGAACTGGTGTCTTTTTAGAGAAAGAGTTTATCTCTAAAGGAACTAGTGGGAGGAAAGTAGAACTTGAAGAAATTCAAGAACAACAAGGAGACATCGAACCTGAAATGGAACCTGAACAGACACCACAAGATGTTGTGGTTCAAGAGTCTGTTCCTGTAGCACAGAGCCCACGTAGGTCTGGTAGGATTCGGCGTGAGCCTGAGAGATATGGATTTCTCATGACTCACACTGGTGATGTGATGCTCATGGATCAGGATGAGCCCACAACCTACCAACAAGCTATGTCGGGGCCTGACTCTGAGAAGTGGCTAGTGGCCATGAAATCTGAGATGGAATCCATGTATGAAAACCAAGTATGGACTTTGGTTGACCCACCTGAAGGGGTAAAACCCATAGGGTGCAAATGGGTTTTCAAGAAGAAAACTGACATGGATGGTAATGTGATTACCTTTAAGGGACGATTGGTTGCAAAAGGTTTCAAGCAAATTCATGGTATTGACTATGATGAAACTTTTTCACCAGTTGCTATGCTTAAATCCATCCAAATTTTGTTTGCTATTGCTGCACACTATGATTATGAGATATGGCAAATGGATGTCAAAACTGCATTCCTAAATGGAAAGCTACTTGAGGATGTGTACATGACACAACCTGAGGGTTTTGTCACTCCTGAGAATGCCAATAAAGTGTGCAAGTTGCAAAGGTCCATTTATGGACTGAAGCAAGCTTCTCGAAGTTGGAATCTTCATTTTGATGATGCAATCAAAGAGTTTGGTTTTATCAAAAATGAAGATGAACCTTGTGTCTACAAGAAGGTTAGTGGGAGCGCTATTGTCTTCTTGGTGTTGTATGTAGATGACATACTACTCATCGGGAATGACATTCCTGAGCTACAGTCTGTGAAGACTTGGCTAGGGAAATGTTTCTCTATGAAGGACTTGGGTGAAGCAGCCTATGTGTTAGGCATCAGGATCTATAGAGATAGATCTAGAAAGCTTCTTGGCCTAAGTCAAAGTACATATATTGACAAGGTGCTAAAGAGGTTTAGCATGCAAGATTCCAAGAAAGGATTCTTGCCCATGTCACATGGTATAACTCTTTCTAGATCTTAGTGTCCGAGTACACCCGAGGAGAGAGAGCGCATGAGTAAGATTCCATATGCCTCAGCAATTGGATCTATCATGTATGCCATGATATGTACTCGTCCCGATGTCTCATATGCTTTGAGCATGACGAGTAGGTACCAATCGAACCCTGGTGAGAGTCACTGGACAGCTGTTAAGAACATCCTTAAGTACTTACGAAGGACTAAGGATGCATTCTTGGTCTTTGGAGGTGAAGATGAGCTCGTTGTAAGGGGTTACACCGATGCAAGCTTCCAATCCGATAAGGATGATTTTAGATCGCAATCTGGTTATGTGTTTTGTATTGGTGGTGGTGCTGTGAGCTGGAAGAGTTCAAAGCAAGAGACAGTAGCTGACTCTACAACAGAATCTGAGTACATTGCCGCCTCTGATGCTACGAAGGAGGCAGTTTGGATCAAGAAGTTCATCACTGAACTTGGAGTGGTTCCAAGCATTGCCGACCCGATAGAGCTCTATTGTGACAACAATGGAGCAATCGCACAGGCTAAGGAACCTCGATCTCACCAGCGATCCAAACACATACTCCGACGCTATCATCTCATCAGGGAGATCATCGAGAGGGGTGATGTAAGGATATGCAGGACTTCGACAGATAGCAACATTGCTGATCCGCTGACAAAGCCCCTTACGCAGCAAAAGCATGATAGCCATTCTAGGTCCATCGGTATTAGATACATGGATGATTGGCTTTAGTGCAAGTGGGAGATTGTTAGTGTTGTGCCCAAAAAGCCAATCATGAGATGATTGTATTTTTGCACATTGAGTCATGATATTTTATTAAGGCATTAATCCAGCAATTATGTTTGTTGTTTTGTTTCTACGTAACTTAACAAACATAATTGTAACCCTAGAATAATGATATTCTTAAACGTCCCTGGTCTAGTATTATTGTGGAGCGGGTTGCAATAATACATAATGACTAGCATATGTGGAGACTAATATGAGATATGTAGTCTACATATGGGTACAAGTTGGAGAACTTGTGTACTGGACCGACCCACCATGAGAACACTACATGGATCGTTATATGAGTGTCATAAGTGATTCTCATAGTGATCATGGTATATGTAGTCCTTCGACCTAAGATCATCAAGGTTCCCTACATGTGAGTCACATACTTTGATACTTTCCTTTGTTGCTCGTAACTGAGTGAACTTGAAGGAGGTCATTGGGTATGTCACATATCATGCGGAGGGATTTGTATGATCAAGATGGGATTTGTCCCTCCTATGTAACGGGAGTGATATCTTCGGGCCCCTTGATAGAGTGAGACTTAGAAAAATGCATGGCCATGCTCGGATGAGTTGATATATGATATCAATGTCATCAGTTTAAGTTGGTCTACTCGGTAATCAAGAAACCAAAGATTGGGCTATACGAGAGTGACACATTCCATGTCTCGTGCTTAGTCTTGATATCTTGGACAAAGGGACAATGGCATATATCGGTGATGATCATAAAGGTTTAGTCGAATCATCGACAATCTTGTCACTTGGGTAGCAATGATGTGTTGCTAGACACCGCTCATTGCTTATGATCATAAATGTGATTTATGATCATTGCCAACGTGGCAAGAGCCTATTGGGTCACACACATAGAGCTATTTGGATCATTAGAGTGCATGGGCTAATTATTTGGGTTATGGTTTCACTTTAATTTCGTATTAATAATGGGCCCAAGAGTTGAGCCATTATTAAGCCCGAAATTAAATCCTAATTGGATTAGGTCTTTGAAACCCATTAGGCTTGGAAGTTGAGTCTCACTATAAATACAACTTTTAAGTGAGAAATTCGCAGGTCTCCTTGCCCTAGCCTCCAAAAAGGATAGCCGCACTCTTCTGTTGCAATTCTTTGGAGGACGCAAGCTAGCACTGTGAGCGCAAGAGAAACGCATCTACCGGGACGTGGTGGAAGCGTGGTGATCCTGCGAGGCTCGTGTGGATACCATAGAGAGCCTGAACATGTCAACTATTCAGGTTTAGTGATTCGACTCTACAGTTGAGTGAGAGATCTCAATCGAAACTTAGGTATGAAAATTTTCGAACACCCGGTTTACCCCGTTTCACTTGGATCCTGGAGGGTTTCGGTTAAATTCCACTGCGCTGTTTAGCTCCCGAAACCCATCGGTTTCTGGGGGAGGAGCCTCCGACACCCAAGTCAGTATTTGTGTGAGTAGGAGTAAAGAACAGAGAACAATGAATAAAGAAAAGTCTCCCGTTCTTACCAAGGTCCCTCATAGGTATTTATGAGAAGGTGGATAGAGGAGGCCATTTGACACGGCTCATTCAGAACATGACACGTGTTTGATCAGATCTGATTCGTACTTTCAGAGATAGGCACCTCCAACTATCCGCAGGCCGTTTTGGCCAGAGGGCAGGGGCATGTGTGAGGTCTCTTTGTCAGAGGCTCCTTTTTAATTTTTTTGTATTTCCATAAGACCCCTTCAGGGTGTGAAACCCCTTCAGGCAAAGACTTTCCTCCAAGGGCTATTAAGGAAGGCTCTTCAATGGAGTGGGTCACCTTCAAGAGAATTTTTACCAGAAGAGGATGTAGGATCTACTTTTCTGAGGTGGGTATCTTTGTAAATCTGAGGGTTGTGGAAGACACCTTTTCTAAGGTTTGTCATGTTACCTTTCCAAGGGTGGTGTTTGGGTGTGCCCTGAGGTCGGGGTAAGTCCTTACCAAGGATGGTTTCAGGATAGCTGATCGGGATATTGCAGGGGCCATAGCCCTTCGGCTATCAATAGGTGCTTTTACTACTGCACGGATGAAAGGTGACTCTTCTCTGTTGAAGGTCTCTGACAACCTTGACCATACAAGTTTTTGAGAAATCTATTTTTCCCCCTTTTCCAAGCTCTCTAGGGTATTCTCCATGAGGGTGGTAGTACTGTCTTCTCCCCGTTGCCTAGTAGTTGCCGGAAATGGAGAGCAACGTCTTCTTTTTGGAGAGTGACTTTATTTGCAGGGGGATTGAGACTTCCCGTATGGGGATGGGCTCTACTAGCGGGAAGTCCTGGGCTTTTTTGACAACGTTTCTCCAACCCGATGTCCTCTAGAGGGTATGTTCTCTATTGATGACTCATCATGATAACGTCGGCTTCCCGAGCTCTAGTGAGGTAACCTTGGGCTTCTCTCTTGTCGGGAGCTAGGAGAAAGTGCCCTTCCCCCTGGTAGGTGGTTGTGACCAGCTTTGGTTGAGTTATTGAGTCATTTCGGCCATAACAGGGCACTAAAAATCTCGCAGAACACTTATCATGACAGTCAGATGACATTCATCCTCAGGGAGTAAAGTCTCAACTGCAGGTTGTTCAGTCGTTGTTTGAGCTTCCGACGCAGACTGAGACTTCAGGAGTCCCTTGTCCTTAGAAGGTTGGGTCTGAACAACGGCGAATTGAGAATGAGTTCCCACAAACAGCACCAAAAGACGTCTGTCGGCATCCTTGTTGTATGACATGCTAGCCTGAAGGAGAGACTTCCGGTCTGAAGGTGTTTGCGAGACTTTGAAGAACAGGGGTTAGAGACTCCCCGGAATGTGTTTCCGGGGGAGGAGCCTCCAAATCCCAAGTCAATATTTGTGTGAGTAATAAAAGAGAGCAAAGAGTGAAGAATAAAGAAAAAGTGTCCCTCCCTCTTACCAAGGTTCCTCCTAGGTACTTATAGGAGGGAGGAGGGAGGAGGCAGTTTGACATAGCCTGTTCAGACCATGACACGTGTTCGGCTAGATGTGATCCGTACCTTCAAAGATAGGTATCTCCACTGGTCGTAGGCCATTCTAGCCAGAGGGCAAGGGCATGTGCGAGGTCTCTTTGTCAAAGGCTCATTAACCATTTTTGTTATATCTCTGTGAGACCCATTCGAGAGGATATTTCGCCCAAGGGCTATTAGGAAAGGCCCTTCAGCAGAGTGGGTCACCTTCAGAAAATGTTTTCCTCTGTCGAGGATGGTGAATCTATTTTCTCAAGGTTGGTAGGTTTGTAATTCCGATGGTGGTGAAAGACACCTTTTCCCGAAGTTGGTCATGTTACCTTTCCGAGGGTGGTGTTAATGGTGCCCCAAGGTCGGGGCTACACTAACACCAAACGTGCTTTTTGGATAGCTAATCAGGAGATTTTGATGGCCATAGCTGTCAACAAGGCAAGATTTATGTAGCTTTATTGTTAAGTGTTTTGGGTGTGTGCTCATCAAGTGTGGCATTTCAATGCATGTCAACCAAGAAGCCCATATCCATTCAAGTTTTAAAAACATGAGCTTTTGATGACTTATACACATTTTGCACAACAAGATTCAAGAGAGGTTTACACATTATGGTCAAAACCAAAAGTACTCATAACATAAACTTAGCATTCCATTCATAACACTTATACAATAGTTTCATAAGTCATTCAAGGCTATGTACACAAAATATCCTCCTCACTAGTGCTTACATCCTTGGAATACTACCAAGAGTACTCAAAATACAAAATGGCCACTAGTTATGCATTACATATCCATGTTCTGAATAGTACCCAATACCTTAATTGTATAATACAAAACCAAGGTCTGTACAAAAAGTCCTACAACTGCACCCATAATCAAAAGTGCCATCCATAAAACTAATGCCCATGAATACACATCCATAACTCTTGACTTGTCCTATGCTCCACACTGAAGCCTGCAAAACTCAAGCACATGAGTTTCCAAGACATATATAGCACTTGCACTAAGACATATTAAGCAATAATCTTCTCAGTTTAGGACATACCTTAATGCAACCGAGCACTAACTTAGCGCACAATCAACTAATCAAGCTCAAATCCTTTTCCTGTAACACATACAAAATGGGTCATGAGTTTTACAAATCAGTAAGGAATTCACTATAGCTCATTGAGCTTATTTAGTTAAGCCCAAGGCTTAACCTCCCTTAATCAAGCTCTACATGCAATCAAAGAAAAGAAAACACCAAAACACAACATATACAATAACATACACATAATAACTACAACTATAAATGGTTAGCAAGCACAAACAAGCAACCAACACACACAACCCACATACCACACACTTAGTTCTTTCTTGGCCGAAAGCCAACTAAGAAGTACCCACACAAATTCCATCAAAGCTTCACCATACTAACACCCATTCCACTAGAGCTCCAAGTTCAACTATAGATTGTCCATATTGGACCTTAGTACTTGCCATTAGTAACTAGCTAGCCACCATATCACATAAACCCAAACATATCACATATGCCCCTATAGCATTCTATGATCATCTAGCTCAAACTACTATCACTTAGAAGCCAAAATACTAACTTGAACATGGAATATTAACAAAATCAAGTAGTATACCATGAATCCTTACCAATTCCTTCATTTGAGCTTCGGTCACACTTGAATCTCCAAGAGTAAGCTTGAGAACACAACTACAAGGTCACCAGTGGCCGAAATCACCAAATGTGAGCTTCATTCCTCAATTCAAGCTCCAATCAACAACAATTTGGCATAAACTCAGCCTTCCTTTGTTAAGAACAATAATGAACTTGCAACAATGAAGTTCAAACCTAAGTACATTCGGCTACACAAAGTGGAGACATGCAAAATTCCCACAAGTGCCACAGCGTGCATAAAATGGTTCTAACGCCTTTCTTGGCATTACATAATTTTGCATGGCTCAATTAAATCCTTCCATGCATCTTAGTATCATTATTAGCACCCGATTAGGAGTACATTTCAGCTTTTAAACTTTGATTCTCGCCATTACCAAATTAAACCATTTTACATGTACATTTTGAACCCGATAAGCCTTGGGTAAGCCAACCCATATTATCACTCATTTTCACTTAAGTCCCTCTTTGTTTTAATGCATTTTTCTTGCATTGTTTGTATGACCAAGCACTGAGGTAGGGTCCGGACAACTCCTCCCTCTTTAAAGAATTTGGTCTGCCAAATCTCCACAAGTTTTTCATATAATTAAAGGAAGTCTCGTGGGTTCTCATGTGCTCAAAATGATTGGGTATATTGAGAATCTTGAGAGTTTAGGATTTGGTCTTCAGAAAGAGTTGGCTATCGATGTAGTCCTACAATCATTGTCATAAAGCTACAGCTAGTTCATCATGAACTCTAACATGAATGACCTTAACAAGTCCATCCCTAAGTTGCTCAACATGTTGATAACTATTGAGAAAAACCTTAAGAAGGATAAGCTTATTATGATGGTACAGAAGGGAAAAGGAATGGGAAAAGCCAGCAAGAAGATGGATAAAGCTAAAGGAAAGTCCAATGCTAATTCTTCTTCAGCTGCACTAAGACCAACTAGTGGTGTGCTAAGGAAGGGGAATGCTTCCATTGTAAGCAACTTGGACATTGGAAGTGCAATTGCAAGCTCTATCTTGAATAACTTGCTAAAGAGAAGGGAAGTAAGACTTCTACTTTAGGTATTTTTGTTATATAGGCTAACTTTTCTACTTCCTCATCTTGGGTATTGGATACTGGATGTGGATCTCACACTTGTGCAAATGTGCAGGATCTAAGTAAGAATAGAAGATTGGCCCAATGTGAAGTGGATCTCACATATTGTTGTAGGAACGTATGTTCTCACTTTGCCTAGTGGATTAGTTTTAGAATTAGACAACTGCTACTTTGTGCCTACTATTGTAGCAATTTGATTTTTATTTCTTGTTTGGACAAAAAAGGCTTTTCATTTATAATAAAGGACAAATGTTCTATTTATTTGAATGAAATCTTTTACGGTAGTGCTCAACTTAGCAATGGTTTGTATGTTCTAGAACTCAAAAATCCAATCTATAATGTGAATACCAAGATGGCCAGATTGAATGATTTGAACCAGACCTATATTTGGCACTATCATCTGGGCCATATAATTGAGACCCACATATCCAAGCTCCATAAGGATGGACTCTTGGACTCATTTGATTTTGAATCATATGAGACATGTGAGTTATGTTTATTGGGCAAGATGACCAAAACCCCTTTTCACTAGGCAAAGTGAAAGGGCTAATGACTTATTAGGACTAATACATAGTGATCTATGTGGCCCTATGTCTACGCATGCTTGGGGAGGTTTCCAATACTTCATTACCTTTATTAATGACTTCAGTAGATATGGCTATGTGTGTCTCATAAGACACAAGTCAAAATCCTTTGAAAAGTTAAAAGAATTCAACAATGAAGTAGAGAATCAACTCAGGAAGAGTATCAAAGTAATTCTATCATATCGAGGTGGAGAATACTTGGTTTGAAAATTCCTTGACTATCTAAAGGACTATGGTATAGTATCACAACTCACTCCAGTTGTTATAGCTCAATGGTGTATTTAAAAGGAGAAATCAAACTTTGTTAGACATGGTTTGATCTATGATGAGTCAAGCTAATCTTCCAAACTCCTTTTGTGGATAAGCTCTAAGGATAGCCGCTTTTACACTAAACTGAGTCCCATCTAAATTGGTTCAAAAGACGCCATATGAGATATGGAGTGGGAGGCATCCTAGTATGTCTTTTATGAAGATTTAGGACTGTGATGCTTATGTGAAACATCAATCCTCTAACAAGCTAGGGCCCAAATCTCATAAATGCCTCTTTGTTGGGTATCCAAAAGAAGCAAAGGGTTACTATTTCTAAAATCCTTTGGAGCAAAATGTCTTTTATTGCTCAAACTGGTGTCCTTCTAGATAAAGAGTTTATCTCTAAAAGAACTAGTGGGAAGTGGGAGGAAAGTAGAACTTGAAGAAATTCAAGAACAAGAAGGGGACATCGAACCTAAAATGGAACTTGAACAGACACCACAAGATGTTGTGATTCAGCAGTCTGTTCTTGTAGCACAAAGCCCATATGGGTCTTTTAGGATTTGGTGTGACCTCAAGAGGTATGGATTTCTCCTGAGTCACACTGGCAATGTGATGCTAATGGATTTGGATGAGCCCACAACCTACCAACGAGCTATGTTAGGGCCTGACTCTGAGAAGTGGCTAGAGGCCATAAAGTCCAAGATGGAATCCATGTATGAAAACCAAGTATGGACTTTGGTTCATCCAACTGAAGGAGTAAAACCTCTAGGGTGCAAATGGGTTTTCAAGAAGGCGTAATGTGATTACCTTTAAAGGATAATTGGTTGCAAAAGGCTTTAGGCAAATTCATGGTATTGACTATGATGAAACTTTTTCACCAGTTGCCATGCTTAAATCTATCTAAATTTTATTGGCCATTGCTGCACACTATGATTATGATATGTGGGAAATGGAAGTCAAAACTACTTTCCTTAATGGAAAGCTACTTAAGGATCTGTACATGACACAGCCTGAGGGTTTTTTCACTCTTCAGAATGCAAATAAAGTGTGCAAGTTGCAAAGGTCCATTTATGGACTGAAGCAACCTTCTCGTAGTTGGAAGCTTCATTTTGATGAAGTAATCAAAGAGTTTGGTTTTGCAAAAAATGAAGATGAACCTTGTGTCTACAAGAAGGTTAGTGGGAGTGCAATTGTTTTCTTGGTGTTGTATGTAGATGAAATACTACTCATTGGGAATGACATTCTTGAGCTACAGTCTATAAAGACATGGTTAAGGAAATATTTCTCTATGAAGGACTTGGGTGAAGTAGCCTATATTTTAGGCATCAGGATCTATAGAGATAGATCTAGAAAATTGCTTGGCCTAAGTCAAAGTACATACATTGACAAGGTGCTAAAGAGGTTTAACATGCAAGACTCCACAAAAGGATTCTTGCCCATGTCACATGGTATAAGTCTTTCTAGATCTCAGTGTCCAAGTACACCTCAGGAGAGAGAGTGCATTAGTAAGATTCTATATGCTTAAACAATTCAATCTATCATGTATGTTGTGATATCTACTCGTCCTAATGTCTCGTATACCTTGAGCATGACGAGTAGGTATGAATCAAACATCGGTGAGAGTCACTGGACAACTGTGAAGAACATCCCCAAGTACTTACAAAGGGCTAAGATGCATTGTTGGCCTTTGGAGGCGAAGATGAGCTCATTGTAAGGGGTTACACCGTGTTAGTGTTGTGCCCAAAAGCCAATCATGAGATGATTGTATTTTTTGCACATTGAGTCATGAAATTTTATTAAGGCATTAATCAAACAATTATGTTTGTTGTTTTGTTTCTACGTAACATAATAAACATAATTGTAACCCTAGAATAATGATATTCTTAAACGTCCCTGGTCTAGTATTATTGTGGAGCGGGTTGAAATAATACATAACGACTAGCATATGTAGAGACTAATATGAGATATGTAGTCTGCAGATAGGTACAAGTTAGAGAACTCGTGTACTGGACTGACCCACCATGAGAACACTACATGGATCGTTATATGAGTGTCATAAGTGATTCTCATAGTGATCATGGTATATGTAGTCCTTCGACCTAAGATCATCAAGGTTCCCTACATGTGATCACATACTTTGATACTTTTCTTTGTTGCTCGTAACTGATTGAACTTAAAGGAGGTCATTGCGTATGTCACATATCATGCGGAGAGATTTGTATGATCAAAATGGGATTTGTCCCTCCTATGTAAAGGAAAGGATATCCTCAAGCCCCTTTGGATAGTGAGGCTTAGAAAATGCATGGCCATGCTCGGATGAGTTGATATACGATATCAATGTCATCAGCTTAAGTTAGTCTACTCGGTAATCAAGAAACCAAAGATTGGGCTCTACTAGAGTGACACATTCCATGTCGCGTGCTTAGTCTTGATATCTTGGATAAAGGGACAATAGCATATATCGGTGATGATCATAAAAGTTTAGTCGAATCATCGACAATCTTGTCACTTGGGTAGCAATGATGTTTTGCTAGACATAGCTAATTGCTTATGATCATAAATGTGATTTATGATCATTGCCAACGTGTTAAGAGCCTATTGGGTCACACACATGGAGCTATTTGGATCATTAGAGTGCATGGGCTAATAATTTGGGTTTTGGTTTCACAATAATTTTGTATTAATAATGGGCCCAATAGTTGAACTATTATTAAGCACGAAATTAAAGCCTAATTGGATTAGGGCTTTGAAACCCATTAGGCCTAGAAGTTGAGTCTCACTATAAATACAACTTCTAGTGTGAAATTCCCAGGTCTCCTTGCCCTAGCCTCTTAAAAGGACAGCTGCACTCTTCTCTTGCAATTCCTTGGAGGACGCAAGCTAGCACTGCGAGGGCAAGAGAAATGTATCTGCCGGTATGCAGTGGAAGTGTGGTGATCCCAAGAGGCTCGTGTGGATACCATAAAGAGCTTGAACACGTCAACTGTTCAAGTTTTGTGATTCGACTCTACAGTTGAGTGAATGATCTGAACCGAAAATTAGGTATGAAAATTTTTGAACACCCGGTTTACCTCGTTTCACTTAGATCGTTGAGGGTTTCGGTTAAATTTTGCTGCACTGTTTGGCTCCCGAAACCTAACACACTAATGCTAGCTTCCAATCCGATAAGGATGATTTTAGATCATAATCCAGTTATATGTTTTGGATTGGTGGTGGTACTGTAAGCTGGAAGAGTTCAAAGCAAGAAATAGTAGCTGACCCTACAATAGAATCTGAGTACATTACATCCTCTAATGCTGCGAATGAGGCAGTTTGGATCTAGAGGTTCATCACAGAAGTTGGAGTGGTTCCAAGCATTGTCAACCTAGTAGAGCTCTATTGTGACAACAATGAAGCAATCACACAAGCTAAGGAACCTTGATCTCACCAATGATCCAAACACATACTCCGACGCTATCATCTCATCAGGGAGATCATCGAAAGACATGATGTGAGGATATGCAGGACATCGATAGATAGCAACTTTGCTGATCTATTTACAAAACCCCTTACACAGCAGAAGCGTAATAAACATTCTAGGTCTATCAATATTAGACACATGGATGATTGGTTTTAGTGCAAGTGGGAGATTGTTAGTCTTGTGCCCAAAAGTCAATCATGAGATTATTGTATTCTGCACATTGAGACATTAATCCAGTAATTATGTTTGTTGTTTTGTTTATGTGTACCGTAATATACATAATTATAACCTTAGAATAGTGATATTTTGAAATGTCCTTGGTCCAGTATTGTTGTGGAGTAGGTTGCAATAATACATAAAGACTAGCATATGTGGAGACTAATATAAGATATGTAGTCTATATATGGGTACAAGTATTGGACCGACCTACCATGAGAATGCTACATGGATCATTATATGATTGTCATAAGTGATTTTCATAGTGATCATGTATATGTAGTCCTTTAATGTAAGGTCATCAAGGTTTCCTACATGTGAGTCACATACTTTGATACTTCCTTTTGTTGCTCATAACTAAGTGAACTTGAAGGAGGTCATTGGGTATTGCACATATCATGTAGAGGGTTTTGTATGATCAAGATGGGATTTACCCCTCCTATGTAAAGGGAGTGATTTCTTCATGCCCCTTGATAGAGTGAGAATAAGAAAATGCATGGCTATACAACAGTGACACATTCAATGTCTCGTGCTTGGTCTTGATATCTTGGACAAATGGACAATGGCATATACGGATAGTGATCATAAAGGTTTCATCGAATCGCATACAATCTTGTCGCTTGGGTAGAATGAGGTGTTGCTAGACACTACTCATTGTTTATGATCATAAATGTGATTTATGTTCATTGCAAATGTGATAGGAGCCTATTGGCTCACACACATAGAGCCAATTGGATTATTTGAGTGCATGGGCCGAATTGCCTGGTCTTGGTTTCATGATAATTTCATATTAATGATTGGCCCAAATGTTGAGCCATTATTAGGCCCGAAATTAAAGCCTAATTGGATTAGGGCTTTGAAACCATTAGGCTTGGGACTTGAGTCTCACTATAAATACATCATATAGTCAGAAATTCATAGCTCTTGCCCTAGCCTCCTTAAGGGCATAATCAGAAGAGTTCTGAGAGTTCCAGCCACATTCTTTTTTTGCCATTCCTTGGAGGACGTAAGCTAGCATTGCGAGCACAAAAGGAATGCATCTACCGGGATGTGGTGGAGGCATGGTGATAATGATAGGCTCGTGTGGATACCATAGAGAGCTTGAATAGTGTGGATAGCATAGAGAGCTTGAACATATCAACTGTTCAAGTTTTATGATTTGACTCAACGGTTACGTAAAAGATCTCAACCGATCTAGAAATAAAATTATGAGAACCCCATTTACCCAGTTTCACTTGGATCTTGGAGGGTTTCAGTTATATTCCGTTACCCTTGCTTGGCTCTTGAAACCCTACATAACCTTCATTCTTCATGTGTTGTAGATTTCACTTAAGCGAAGCATTTCTAGAGGTCCAACATGTCTTACATTAAATATGTCCTCAAGCATCAGCAGGCAAAGAAGCAAAAGGAGTTTTTGACAAAAAATTTCAAGGCGGCCTTGAACACCTAGGCTAAGCGATGTGATCATATTTAAACATGTTTTCTATATGCTTTTTATTGCAAATTGCTTGTTTTTGATGTGGTTTTGATGAGAATTGGTGCTTAGTTGGTTTATATTTTGTTTTCAAGGTATATTTTACCTTTATTTGGATTAGGAAAGGAATTCATGTGAGTTTTGAAGTTGAATTGCAAGTTTTGACAAAATTTTGAGTATACAAGGCTTCAGACATACACATGTCATCACCAAACATGCTTATGTCCATGCCAAACATTCATGATCCAAACTCCATCATTAAATGTTTGAGATTCGTACCCTCTAGAGGAGGAACACAGCCTTAAACACGACCATGTCACAAATCGTGCTCACATGCTATTAGATTTTTTTAAAGTTATTTATGTGGAATCAAAGGAGAATAGAGAGTGTGCAACCAGAGGTGACCAAAGGCTGCTTAGGGCAGCCAAGGGAAAGAATAAAAGGAAAAACCACAGAAAATGAGTTTAGTTTTCACAGTAAAAACTAGCCAAAGGCATTTCAAATGATCAACATTGATTAATTCTCGTTAGATCAAGGATTCGTTGGAGGAGAAGAAATTTAGAGATGGAACTTGCTTTCTTAGTCTTTCCTTGTTCTTGTTGTGTTTTCTTGGCATGATGAACCAATTTTTCTACTCATAGTTAGAGTAGATGAATACTAGGATAAAGTTATGATTATGATTATGTTTGGTTTAATATAACTATGGTTTCCTTGTGATCTATCCAATGTGCTTTGTTACATTAATTAATAGTAGCTAGCCTATTAATTCAATGTTGGAGAATGAACATATGTAGGTAGTATTCAGCATATTTATTGTGGACCATTATTGGGTAGAAGAGCTATTGTCATAGTTAGGAGCAATAGGTTCGGCATAATTTTTCTGGACTAGGGTGAAACCTAATAGTTGGGTCGTAAAACTAGTAATACAATTTTAGGATGCGTGGTAGGATTAGCAACCCTATTCAGTGACTTAAGAAAAAGGAGTAGTGAACATGAGTGATAAGGAGCTATTCTATTTTAAATAGTGCTGCATGGTCTAAGTTAACTATGTGCCTGTTATACCAAAGTAAGAGTAATGCAATGGATTTCTAGGGGGATTCGCATCTAAGTATGACATATCTTAATTGTTGGTTGTTTGATTGCTCTCCACTGCTAGTAGTATTTATTTACGTGTTTTATTGCATTGGTTAGTTTAGTTAATTCTTATTTAATTAGCCAAACAGACCCCTTAATTGTTAGTTAGATAATAGGGAAAAATATTGAGTACAGTAGACAACTTTATTCCATGGGAAAAATGATCTTGATACTAGTCACTGCTATACTTTGATGATAGGAGTGCCTGCCTGTGAGTTCAAACATTTATAAATTATAGTTAAAGGGATATAACCCACATGACCTTTTTATTGGCATACCTGGCACCACCCTTGGAAAGATACACGGCCAACCTTGGGAGAATTCTCTACATCACCCTTAAGAATACATACGATTGACTCCAAGAGAAAAAATCCTTGCCATGCTCGGGAGCATACATTACCAACCTTAGGAACGTAGGTCTATCACCCTCGACAGAGGAAATGTCCCACGAAGATAGTCTAAAGGGCTTTCTCCAGTCACCCTCGGGGAAATCCTTGTTCGAAGGGATCTCAGATGCTCGAAGGGGTCTTAGGGAAAAATGACAACTATAGTTGGGGGATCTCTAATAGAAACCTCACACACGCCCCTACCCTTTGAGCATAACCACCTATGTCCAGCTGTGCACACCTTTCTTCGAAGGTATAGACCAAATCTAGGCGAACACGTGTCCTAATCTACTGATGCTGGGCATAATGGCCTCCTCTTCTTGGCATCCTATAAGTACTTGTGGGAGGCTCGTACGTTAAAAAAATAAAGAGATACCCTTATTTTCTGCTATCTACTCTTAAACGACTTGTCCCTTCACTTAGTAACTTGGGCGTCAGAGATCCTTCCCCCAGAAACACACTTTGGGGATCTCCTAACCCTTGCTTTTGACGCCTTACAGCTACTACTCACGTGAAGGTCCACTAGAGGTTTAACATGTCCTACATCAAAGATGTGCTACAGCATCATTTGTCACTGTCTACGGGAACTCATTCCCAAGTCATCATCATAGAGACTCGACATTCTAAGGATAAAGGCATTCTGAAGTTCCAATCTACGCCTGAGCCTTCGCCGACAGACAATCAGGCACCCCTGGAGCCATCCTTTTTAGAGGACGAACGTCTTCTGATGGTCACTATAGGCTTTTTCCATGCTTTCCAGTGCTTCATAGTAGCTGAAACAATGCATTAACTCTACCAAAGGTAGTCACGCACGTGTTCCCATGTTAGGACCTCTTCACCAGAGGTCCACACAGATAAAGGGCGCTGGTCATCTTGTTAGTGTTGTGCCCAAAATCCAATCATGAGATGATTGTATTTTTGCACATTGAGTCATGATATTTCATTAAGGCATTAATCCAGCAATTATGTTTGTTGTTTGGTTTCTGCATAACTTAACAAACATAATCGTAACCCTAGAATAATGATATTCTTAAATGTCCCTGGTCTAGTATTATTGTGGAGCGGGTTGAAATAATACATAACGACTAGCATATGTGGAGACTAATATGAGATATGTAGTCTACATATGGGTACAAGTTGGAGAACTTGTGCACTGGACCGACCCACCATGAGAACACTACATGGATCGTTGTATGAGTGTCATAAGTGATTCTCATAGTGATCATAGTATATGTAGTCCTGCAACCTAAGATCATCAAGGTTCCCTACATGTGAGTCACATACTTTGATACTTTCCTTTGTTGCTCGTAACTGAGTGAAATTGAAGGAGGTCATTGCGTATGTCACATATCATACGAAGGGATTTGTATGATCAAGATGGGATTTGTCCATCCTATGTAACAGGAGTGATATCTTTGGGCCCCTTAATAGAGTGAGACTTAGAAAATGCATGGCCATGCCCGGATGAGTCAATGTCATCAGTTTAAGTTGGTCTACTCGATAGTCAAGAAACCAAAGATTGGGCTATACGAGAGTGACACATTCCATGCCTCGTGCTTAGTCTTGATATCTTGGACAAAGGGACAATGGCATATATCGGTGATGATCATAAAGGTTTAGTTGAATCATCGACAATCTTGTCACTTGGGTAGCAATGATGTGTTGCTAGACACCGCTCATTGCTTATGATCATAAATGTGATTTATGATAATTGCCAACGTGGAAAGAGCCTATTCGGTCACACACATAGAGCTATTTGGATCACTAGAGTGCATGGGCTAATTATTTGGGTTATGGTTTCATTTTAATTTTGTATTAATAATGGGCCAAAGAGTTGAGCCATTATTAAGCCCGAAATTAAATCCTAATTGGATTAGGGCTTTGAAACCCATTAGGCCTGGAAGTTGAGTCTCACTATAAATACAACTTCTAGTGAGAAATTCGCAGGTCTTCTTGCCCTAGCCTCCCAAAAGGACAGCCACACTCTTCTCTTGCAATTCCTTGGAGGACGCAAGCTAGCACTGCCAGCGCAAGAGAAACGCATCTGCCGGGACGTGGTGGAAGCGTGGTGATCCCGAGAGGCTCGTGTGGATACCATAGAGAGCCTGAACACGTCAACTGTTCAGGTTTTGTGATTCAACTCTACAGTTGAGTGAGAGATCTCAACCGAAAATTAGGTATGAAAATTTTTGAACACCCGGTTTACCCCGTTTCACTTGGATCCTGGAGGGTTTCGGTTAAATTCCGCTGCGCTGTTTGGCTCCCGAAACCCATCAGTGGTATCAGAGCTACTGGTGAAACCCTAAATCGGGATTGAGTGTTGAATCGCATGATGTTATGTGTTCGGTTGCTTTTCGGCCATGATTAATTAGATTGATTCATGATGCATGAAACTGGAACTCGTAATGAACATATGACATATATGAAGAAACGACACTAATTGGTTAATGAGATTAACCCGAAATTGAATGGTATGAGATACCTATATGGATTAGGATTCTTGCAATAGTTGCAAAAACCCTAGCTTTGTTCGGATTCGGCCTGTTCGGGCACCGAAAGTAAGGTATTTTTGGTGGCTCGAATGGAGGAGTCTCGGGTGCCTACTTGCTCGAAATAGAAGATTTCGGGCTAAGCAATTGTAAGACAATTTTTTGCGCCGGGGGGCGCTGCCCCCCACGCAACCCCCTCGCAAGGGCGGCTCCCCTTGACCCCGTCTGCTGACCGGTCAGCGGAACCACCGCCCGCTGACCGGCCAGCGGGGCCGCCGTATGCGAAGCGCCACATAAATAAAAACTGGTTAATCAACGCACGAAAATTGGCATGCATCTTTGTTGAATGAGATTTGACATGATATGCTGATTGGTGTTTGAAGCATGGTGCATGGTTATAGCCCTTGATTGGTTGTACTTGTAAATACGGCCTGCGAGTCGTGCCTTTTCTTATCACTCTCATTGTACATTCTCTTCTCACCTTACTCCCCTCGAATGTAACTCGAGGTTTCTATTATTGATGTAATGGTGCATTATGGGATCATCCAAGGTTGGTATGTCTAAGGATCATCCAAGGTGGTATGTCCAAGGAGATGACAACAAAAGGGCAGCCAAGAAAGGAAGATAAGGAGCTTGTGAAGACTCTTTTCTTTTCTTAGGCTTTTATGATATTCTCATTGGCTTGAGAATATCGCATAGTTTGGGCTATAACCATGTCACGTTTACTTTCTTGAACGCATGAGATGCATGTTTTATATTTGTATGTGATGCATGTATAAGACAACCGGAGATAACAAATTGGTGAGATCAAACGAAAAAAAAACCCTCAAACAAATATTAAGTCATTAAATGTGATGCCTTCCAAATGTTGGCACTCGTCAAGACTTTGATCAACATTAGGTGGGTTTGCCAAAGCAAAGCACCTATGTTCATCTTGGTAAGACGCGATGGGATAATAGTGATATCCAAATTGCTAACTTTGGGTCCGACTTAACTAAGTCATCCTAATAGGATTAGGGACTTAGAGGCATAGAGTTGGGCTTAAGCTCATGAGATGAGCTTGGACAAGTGTTGTTCACCCAACTATCCAAGAGTTGCATAAGATGCAATTGGCAAGGAGTTGCCTACCTAAATAGCTGTAACTTGAGAGAAAAGCCAAAGCTGACTCAGGTTGTGGTCAAATATGGATCTTGGCCCACTAGAATACCTTAGCGCCGAGGTGTTCCGAAATAATATCAAGGGTTATTATTTTGAGAAAAATAGTGGGAGTATCGTTTAATAAAAGTCCTTATTAAATGAATTAAAATACATGACTCTTACACTGCATATTTACTGTTGTAGATAACCATGGCACAAAACACATCGACACTTTCGTTGCGATCGATCCTTGAGAAGGAAAAACTGAATGGGACCAACTTTCTCAAATGGTACCGAAACTTGAGGATAGTCCTCAAGCAAGAGAGAAAGGCTTATGTCCTAGAGCAGCCCATTCCGAATGAGCCTGCTGCCACTGCTCCAAGAGCTGAAAGGGATGCTCACAAGAGGCATTCTGATGATGCTTTGGATGTTGCATGCCTCATGCTTATTACCATGGAATCTGAGCTTCAGAAGCAACATGAGAACATGGGGGCGTTCGATATGATCGAACATCTCAAAATGCTTTTCCAAGAGCAAGCTAGGCATGAGAGGTTTGAGACCTCTAAGGCATTGTTTCAGTGCAAGATGTCTGAGGGAAGTCCCGTGGGTCCTCATGTGCTCAAGATGATTGGGTACATTGAGAATCTTGAGAATTTGGGATTTGCTCTTCAGAAAGAGTTGGCTATTGATGTAGTCTTGCAATCGTTGCCTGAAAGCTACAGTCAGTTCATCATGAACTATAACATGAACGACCTTGACAAGTCCCTCCCTGAATTGCTCAACATGTTGAGAACTGCTGAGCAAAACCTTAAGAAGGCTAAGCCCATTTTGATGGTTCAAAAGGGCAAGGGAAAGGGAAAAGCCAACAAGAAGAAGGATAAAGCTAATGGAAAGTCCAATGCTAATTCTTCTTCAACTGCACTGAAACCAAAGGGTGGTGTGGCAAAGGAAGGGGAGTGCTTCCATTGTAAGCAACCTGGACACTGGAAGCGCAATTGCAAGCTCTATCTTGAAGAACTTGCTAAGGAAAAGGGAAGTAAGACTTCCACTTCAGGTATTTTTGTTATAGAGGCTAACTTTTCTACTTCCTCATCTTGGGTATTGGATACTGGATGTGGATCTCACATTTGTGCAAATGTGCAGGATCTAAGTAGAAGTAGAAGATTGGCCCGAGGTGAAGTGGACCTACGTGTTGGAAATGGAGCAAGGGTTGCTGCCTTAGCCGTAGGGACTTATGTTCTCACTTTACCTAGTGGATTAGTTTTAGAATTAGACAACTGCTACTTTGTGCCTACTATTAGTAGAAATTTGATTTCTGTTTCTTGTTTGGACAAGAAAGGTTTTTCATTTATAATAAAGGACAAATGTTGTTCTATTTATTTGAATGAAATCTTTTATGGTAGTGCTCAACTTAGCAATGGGTTGTATGTTCTAGACCTCGAAGATCCAATCTATAATGTGAATACCAAGAAGGTCAGATTAAATGATTCGAACCCGACCTATCTCTGGCACTGTCGCTTGGGCCATATAAATGAGACCCGCATATCCAAGCTCCATAAGGATGGACTCTTGGACTCATTTGATTTTGAATCATATGAGACATGTGAGTCATGTTTGTTGGGCAAGATGACCAAAGCCCCATTCACAGGGCAAAGTGAAAGGGCTAATGACTTACTAGGACTCATACATAGTGATGTATGTGGCCCTATGTCTACACAAGCTAGAGGAGGTTTCCAATACTTCATTACTTTCACTGATGACTTCAGCAGATATGGCTATGTGTATCTTATGAGACACAAGTCAGAATCCTTTGAAAAGTTCAAAGAATTCAAGAATGAAGTAGAGAATCAACTCGGGAAGAGTATCAAAGTGCTTCAATCAGATCGAGGTGGAGAGTACTTGGATCGAGAATTCCTTGACTATCTGAAGGAGTGTGGTATAGTATCACAACTCACTCCACCAGGTACACCTCAATGGAATGGTGTATTTGAAAGGAGAAATCAAACTTTGTTATACATGGTTCGCTCTATGATGAGTCAAGCTGACCTTCCAAACTCCTTTTGAGGACATGCTCTAGAGACAGCTGCTTTTACACTAAACCGAGTTCCGTCTAAATCGGTTCAAAAGACACCATATGAGATATGGAGTGGGAGGCATCCCAATTTGTCTTTTATGAAGATTTAGGGTTGTGACACTTATGTGAAACGTCAATCCTCTGACAAACTAGGGCCCAAATCTTAAAAATGCCTTCTTGTTGGGTATCCCAAAGAAACAAAGGGTTACTATTTCTACAATCATTCTGAGCGAAAAGTGTTTGTTGCTTGAACAGGTGTCTTTTTGGAGAAAGAGTTTATCTCTAAAGGAACTAGTGGGAGGAAAGTAGAACTTGAAGAAATTCAGGAACAAGAAGGAGACATTGAACCTGAAATGGAACCTAAACAAACACCACAAAATGTTGTTCAAAAGTCTGTTCCTGTAGCATAGAGCCCACGTAGGTCTGGTAGGATTCGGCATGAGCCTGAGAGATATGGATTTCTCTTGACTCATACTAGTGATGTGATGCTCATGGATCAAGATGAGCCCACAACCTACCAACAAGCTATGTCGGGGACTGACTCTGAGAAGTGGCTATTGGCCATGAAATCCGAGATGGAATCCATGTATGAAAACCAAGTATGGACTTTGGTTGACCCACCTGAAGGGGTAAAACCCATAGGGTGCAAATGGGTTTTCAAGAAGAAAATTGACATGGATGGTAATGTGATTACCTTTAAGGGACGATTGGTTGCAAAAGGTTTCAAGCAAATTCATGGTATTGACTATGATGAAACTTTTTCACCAGTTGCTATGCTTAAATCCATCCAAATTTTGTTTGCTATTGCTGCACACTATGATTATGAGATATGGCAAATGGATGTCAAAACTGTATTCCTAAATGGAAAGCTATTTTAGGATGTGTACATGACACAACCTGAGGGTTTTGCACTCCTGAGAATGCCAATAAAGTGTGCAAGTTGCAAAGGTCCATTTATGGACTGAAGCAAGCTTCTCAAAGTTGGAATCTTCATTTTGATGATGCAATCAAAGAGTTTGGTTTTATCAAAAATGAAGATGAACCTTGTGTCTACAAGAAGGTTAGTGGGAGCGCTATTGTCTTCTTGGTGTTGTATGTAGATGACATACTACTCATCGGGAATGACATTCTTGAGCTACAGTCTGTGAAGACTTGGCTAGGGAAATGTTACTCTATGAAGGACTTGGGTGAAGCAGCCTATATGTTAGGCATTAGGATCTATAGAGATAGATCTAGAAAGCTTATTGGCCTAAGTTAAAGTACATATATTGACAAGGTGCTAAAGAGGATTAGCATGCAAGATTCCAAGAAAGGATTCTTGCCCATGTCACATGGTATCACTCTTTCTAGATCTCAGTGTCCGAGTACAACCGAGGAGAGAGAGCGCATGAGTAAGATTCCATATGCCTCAGCAATTGGATCTATCATGTATGCCATGATTTGTACTCATACCGATGTCTCATATGCTTTGAGCATGACGAGTAGGTACCAATCAAACCCCGATGAGAGTCACTGGACAGCTGTTAAGAACATCCTTAAGTACTTACGAAGGACTAAGGATGCATTCTTGGTCTTTAGAGGGGGATGATGGCCAGGGCCTCATCGTTCAGAGTCATGATGATTGGAGGATAGACTTCTGGGAGGAAGAACGCCTGGTGGATTGGATCGCCCAAAGGAGAGTGCCTGAAAGCTCAGAGACAAAGGGTTAGGAGGCCCCCGGAGTGTTTTTCCGGGGGGGAGCCTCCGACGCCCAAGTCAGTGGTGGCTGAGAGAAAGGTAGAGAAAATAGCACAAAGGGTTGAGGAGTCTCGCCTGGTAACTTTCTCAGAGTATGGGAGCAGTGTTTTGCCAACCAGCCTCCTGCCAAGTATTAATTCCTGGTATTTATAGGAGTGCCTAGCCCGTTCAGATCATGACACGTGTTCGGTCGGATGTTCCTGAATTTATGGGCGAAGGAGACAGATAGTTGGTAGCAGGTTGCCTTGAGCCATGTGCTGAGACGGGCCATGATGTGATTCTGATGGTGTCAGCGTGGCAGTGCACCTTTTGAGGCGGATTGTGGCGTCTGTGAATGGATGTGTCAGAGGCTTCCTTAAATGCTTCCATAAATGGTCCTGCCGTACTCCCGAGGTCCCTGGGTGAGGTCGTCCTTTGGTACGGAAAGAGCCTCTTCGGGAAACAAGCCCTCAGTTCTGGGGTTCCCAGTTTCAGGGAGTTCCGCCTTCGGGGATATCATGTTCGGCTCGCTGTGTCTGGTGCTGCTTTTCTGAAGGTGATCTGTTCACAACCTTGGGGGGCCGAGTAGTGTCCTCGGGTTTTCCTGGCGTGCCGGGCTCGGAGCTCTTCGGCTATATCCCGAGGTGCATGATCACACCTTTTCTCGGGTAGCGCCAGTTCTTCTGGCCATTCTTGTGGTAGGGAGTTCGGCCAGATCGAGGCGATAGCGTTTGGCTATCAGTGGAGATGAGCTCGTTGTAAGGGGTTACACCGATGCAAGCTTCAAATCCAATAAGGATGATTTTAGATCGCAATCTAATTATGTGTTTTGTATTGGTGGTGGTGCTGTCAGCTGGAAGAGTTCAAAACAAGAGACAGTAGCTAACTCTACAATAGAACCTGAGTACATTGCCGCCTCTGATGCTGCGAATGAGGCAGTTTGGATCAAGAAATTCATCAATGAACTTGGAGTGGTTCCAAGCATTATCGACCTGATAGAGCTCTATTGTGACAATAATGGAGCAATCACACAGGCTAAGGAACCTCGATCTCACCAGCGATCCAAACACATACTTCGATGCTATCATCTCATCAGGGAGATCATCGAGAGGGGTGATGTAAGGATATGCAAGACTTCGACAGACAGCAACATTACTGATCCACTGACAAAGCCCTTTACGTAGCAGAAGCATAATAGCCATTCTAGGTCCGTTGGTATTAGATACATGGATGATTGGCTTTAGTGCAAGTGGGAGATTGTTAGTGTTGTGCCCAAAAGCCAATCATGAGATGATTGTATTTTTGCACATTGAGTCATGATGTTTTAGCATTAATCCAGCAATTATGTTTGTTGTTTTGTTTCTGCGTAACTTAACAAACATAATCGTAACCCTAGAATAATGATATTCTTAAACGTCCCTGGTATAGTATTATTGTGGAACGGGTTGCAATAATACATAATGACTAGCATATGTGGAGACTAATATGAGATATGTAGTCTACATATGGATATAAGCTGGAAAACTTGTGTACTGGACCGACCCACCATGAAAACACTGCATGGATCGTTATATGAGTGTCATAAGTGATTCTCATAGTGATCATGGTATATGTAGTCCTTCGACCTAAGATCATCAAGGTTCCCTAAATGTGAGTCACATACTTTGATACTTTCCTTTGTTGCTCGTAACTGAGTGAACTTGAAGGAGGTCAATGGGTATGTCACATATCATGCCAAGGGATTTATATGATCAATATGGGATTTGTCCTTCCTATGTAACAGGAGTGATATCTTCGGGCCCCTTAATAGAGTGAGACTTAGAAAATGCATTGCCATGCTCGGATGAGTTGATATATGATATCAATGTCATCAGTTTAAGTTGTTCTACTCGGTAATCAAGAAACCAAAGATTAGGCTATACGAGAGTGACACATTCCATGTCTCGTGCTTAGTCTTGATATCTTGGACAAAGGGACAATGGCATATATCGGTGATGATTATAAAGGTTTAGTTGAATCATCGACAATCTTGTCACTTGGGTAGTAATGATGTGTTGCTAGACACCGCTCATTGCTTATGATCATAAATGTGATTTATGATAATTGCCAACGTGGCAAGAGCCTATTGGGTCGCACACATAGAGCTATTTGGATTATTAGAGTGCATGGGCTAATTATTTGGGTTATGGTTTCACTTTAATTTCGTATTAATATTAGGCCAAAGAGTTGAGCCATTATTAAGCCCGAAATTAAATCCTAATTGGATTACGGCTTTGAAACCCATTAGGCTTGGAAGTTGAGTCTCACTATAAATACAACTTCTAGTGAGAAATTTGCAGGTCTCATTGCCCTAGCCTCCCAAAAGGATAGCCACACTCTTTCTTGCAATTCCTTGGAGGACGTAAGCTAGCACTGCGAACGCAAGAGAAACGCATCTGCCGGGATGCGGTGGAAGCGTGGTGATCCCGAGAGGCTCATGTGGATACCATAGAGAGCCTGAACACGTCAATTGTTTAGGTTTTGTGATTCGACTCTACAGTTGAGTGAGAGATCTCAACCGAAAATTAGGTATGAAAATTTTTTAACACCCGGTTTACCCCGTTTCACTTGGATCCTGGAGGGTTTCGGTTAAATTTCGCTGCACTGTTTGGCTCCCGAAACCCAGCACATCTCATCAAAAAAAGTTCTCCAAATAGGAGCTTCCATGGGCAGTCCTTGACAGAGAACCCTCCAACTATTGGGTAGTATGGCAGGGTCCAGATTGAAAGAACGAAGAACCTTCCACCGCTGGACCCGTTCTCTGCCAGAGAAGTTCCTCTCATCGTGGTGATGAGGTTACTTGCCGAAAAGAAGACATTAGTCTCCCTTGCCCGTGACTACCAACCAACAAGTAGACGATGGTACTTTGTCTTAATGAAGAGAATTTTGGAAAGGGTGTATAAGGTGGAGAAATAGTTCTCTAGAAAACCAGTTTGGTCGAGGTTATCGGAGACTTTCACTGGAGAAAAGTCCCCATTTATTAAGGCAATAGTGGAAGCCTCCATGCCCAACGACTTTAGTGTACGATGCTTAGAAATGTATGATGGGTGAAGCAACCCATAGGCCTACTTGATGAAATACAAGAGGAGCATGGTGTTGCATGGGGCAGATGATGCCATCCTCTGCAAGTGCTTCAAGGCCACCTTATCTGGGCCACCAACTGTGTGGTACAACTCATTGGTGCCTAGGAGTATAATCGGCTTCCATGAACTATGTACCGCCTTCACCCAATAATTCATAAGGAGTAGGCCGATGGAAAAAATGCCCATCCAAATGTTTGATATAGCCCAAAAGAATAGGGAGACCATTCCGGACTATATCAAGAGATTCAACAAAGAAGCACTCAGTGTTCCAGACTTCCACCCTAAAATTTGAATCCTCGCAATGATCAGAAGGCTAAGAAGGGACTCATAGCTATTTTACGAGTTCTCAAAACCTCCCCCTGACACCTTCGGTGAATTCTGCCAAAGGGCGGAGCTACATATGACAGCCAAGGAACTAAGAATGGGAGGTCCAAGGCCTGATCATCACCAGTCTGAAGGCAATAGTTACCAACCTCCGTATCAATACGAGGGAGGAGGTAGACCTCAAAAATCCAAGGGAAGAAAGCCAATAGCATTGACCCCCTTAACATTTTAAGGTCGAATATCCTTATGGCCTTGGAAAGGCAGGGAACTTCAATCAAATGTCTGAAGGATATGACCTCGGACAACAGAGAGAACATAAAGAAGTTCTGCCAATTTCACCGGGACCACAGGCACGATACCGAGGATTGCATCCAATTGAGGAATTACATTGAATCCTTAATCAAACAAGGTAAACTTTGGTGCTACTTATGGATGTCGTTGCCTAAGGCATGGGAAAAAGTGGAGGATGAGAGAAAAAGAGGAGATGAGGAGTATGACTTAGACAGGTGTCAAACTAATCGGAGCCCTAAAAAGCACCCCTTCCTTCAGTCAGGGTTATCCACACCATAACCACTAGATTACCCTCGACCGAAAGGAAAATGAAGGTGAGGGAGATTGCAATGACAGAGTTGGACAGTCGGATGAACAAGCTGGCCCTGAGTGATAGGTCCTTTATGAAATTCCCACATAATGATCCTCTCCTAATCATGGTAAGGATTGAAAATTGGGATGTGAAAACGGTGCTCATTGATGATGGATCAAATGCTAATGTCTTGTTCTCCCACTTGTTATGAGACTTGGGTATTTCTAAGGGTGTTCTCAAACCTATTACCTCACCTACCTTTGGCGTTGGTCCATTGGAACTCTTAGTACACAAGTGAATTGATCTGCCCCTGATGTTAAGGGGTTCCTTGGTCCAGACCAATGAGGAACTCTTTGCTTCCACTATGACAACGTTCATTGTCATAGATGTCCTATACTCATATAATGCCATCCTTGGAAGAGAGATCTAGGGCAACTTTCACATTCGGCCAGATGTGAAATACTTGATTGTCATGTTTGAGGCAAAGAAGGGTGATGCAAAGAAACTCATTGATTAAGCTGAAGTAAGGAAAGTATTCATTAGAGCAAGACAAAGTTCAATGAAAGTTCACATACAAACTTTGGGAGAGAATAGCATGACCGGCGAAGATACGATAGAAAGAGAAATACCCAAGTACCCGAGTGGAGAAAAAATTGGCTGAAGGTGACAAGGAAAAACTTGTATCCCTTTTATTAATGAACAAAGATCTATTTACTTACTTTCTGAAGGACATGCTAAGAGTAGACCCAGGTATAATTTAGCACAACCTTGAAGTACCCTCGAAGGTGAAGCCTGTTCGACAGATAAAGCATAGCCTCTTGGCGCATAAGAACAATTTCATTAAAATCAAAGTCCAATGACTAACAAAATAAGGCATAATAAAGGAGGTCAAGTACCTCGAATGGCCTAGCAACGTTGTTGCTGCTGCAAAGGGATGTAGCGATAAACTCTGAATGTCCATTGGCTCCCAAAATATTAATGATGCCTGTCCAAAAGATTCATATCATCTGCCATCAATAGACTAATTGGTAGACTCCACTGCCGAATACGGTATACTTAGCTTGCTCAATGCTTTCAATGGTGCCACTAGATTTGGATTGATCCAGAAGACGAGGAAAAAACCGCCTTCATTACCGAAGTCAGGACCTACTATTATGTTAGAATGCCTTTTGGGCTTAAAAATATAGGAGCCACATATCAAAGGCTAATGAACAGGGAGTTCGGCTCCCAAATTGGGAGAAATATGGACGCGTACGTCGACAATATGATACTTAAGATTAAAATACCTAGTAGTCATATCATAGACTTGGGGAAAACATTCCACCAACTTCAAAAATTTAAATCCATCTTAACCCCAAAAAGTGTGTGTTTTGGGTGACTGCCGACAAATTCCTCAGGTTTATTGTTACCACCTCACAAAAATGAGAGAATTATAAATGTGTCATAATGGCTAAAAACCATTATATTGTGTAATTCTCACCAAAGTGATTAAAGTGTGAGGGGTAAAAGACATGATCATCACCTCCTTAAAAGTGTTCCAAGTTAGTAACTTGGCCCCTAAGAAAAGCCTTAAGGATTGCTTGTTTGTTAAGCAACCTATGAGCTTTTTTGTAAGATTTTGGAAATTCAGGTACTCAATTGCAAAACTTTCCCATAAGATATTTGGAGAGTTATGGGAGGGATATGGATGGTATGAAAGTGCTATGGGAGGACTAAATTGCTTATAGAAGACAGGTACAGACAAAGGAAAACACAAAAAGGCTTTAAAGACTTAAGTGTCCTATTGTGTGCCTTTGGTTGTCCATGCTTATGACTTAAGTCAAATGGAAGTTTTGTGAGGATATCCCACATAAGAAGGGGCTGCTACAGCATGGGATAAGGAAGTTAATGTGACACGGCCGTCCTTGGCCCCTACCCAGGAAGCCCTGTGAGAGCCGGTTTCACGGTGGATTGCAATTGGCTAGTTCTGTATGTGTGCAGATTAAATCCCGTGATACTAGTTGATTATCCTAGAATATGCAATATGCATGCTCTTTATGCTTTGACTTGGTTTATTAAAACCATAGAACATTAACTCGGCCAAGTAATTCCTACACAAAAATAAGTATAAGTACCCAAAGCATACAAAAGCAACATTTGTGTGAGTTTACTACACATAACAACTCATGAGAACATCCATACATAAAGTAAACTAATGCCCTCACCCAAGAACAATCCTAGAGTCGAGACTCCTTATAACATAAACTATGGAGGCAACTAAAAGTACTGTATAAATACAAGCCTCTGCTGAGATCTCTTTGACTTAACTCCCACCTTGGATACATGTCCTAGTGGCGAGTCTCAAATGTCCTTTGCCAAGTGCTACTAGGCTCTGCAGCCAAAGGAAGATACTAGTTAGTATTGTTACTTGACCAACACGCCAACTAAATACATCATGTAGATTAGAATCACAAGGATTCTCAAATGTCGTACCTGTACACACAAAAGAACACTATCGTGATAATCCTCAACGATTACCCGATCCAGCAACTTTAGTCTCTGTATAACATAACTAGGGAGTAAGAATTCGACAATTCTTAGTAAGGGGTCTTCAGTGTACCTGCAAGAAAATTACTAGGACTGGACATATGATGAACATATGTAAAATTGCTGCAAGCTCACACAGCATGAAGGTCTGATATATGCACATATAACTAGGCCTTTGAGAGCTCTCCTCAAACTAGTCCTCCTTACGGTGCATCACTCCGTGCCTAGCGAGTTCTGATCACTAACCCACTCCTAGCACACCGAAGCTTACTGGATGCAATCATGTAGCCTTCCCATAGTCATTATGCAGGGGAATTATGGTGGAACTTTGTAAACTAGGCCATAAGACCATTTGTTGTAAACTGGATGAACAAGGTTTCACCTTGCAACCTCATGGCTATGGAACGGCTAGGTTGCCAAGGGTTCTAAACCTCTCACCTCGGCTACTAATACCTTGTTGTGATCATTGCAACATAGTTTTCTTTAAAAATTTCCTTCACTTTGAGTTAACATAAATATAAAACTAGGGCATTTTAGGTGTTTTTAAAACATGTAGGTGATAGTACTCCCTCTTAGCTTCGCGTGGAATCTTGAATCACCCCAATCGAATGCCGGAGCAAAACGTTATGCCAAAAACAAAACCGGGTGTCAAATGCTATCTTGGCGACGCGTCGCCACAGTTGTCGACGTTCTGCCAATTTTCTGAGTTCTTGGCGACGTGTTGTGGGAACTCGTGGGGATTGGTAATGCGTCACCAAACCTGCAAAATGCCCAGAAAAACTCCAGTTTTGCTGCTATGAACTTTGGACACTTCCTACACATATCAAACATGCTCGGAATGCCTCCAAAGTTCATATACACATAGAACATGTTGCATAGATCACAACCAACTATCACAAGCCAATCTATGATGTCTTGTAACATCAATCAAATTCCCCCAATTCCCCTAGTCCACCATAATTCAACCAAAACCTTTAACTAATGCCATAGCTAAAACCACTCAAATTCTTCAAGCAAACTCAAGCTATTGGCATTAAATGAACTTGAAAACATACACCCCTTACCTCAACTCCAAGTAACACGCAAGAATCAAGCTCCCTTTCAACGAACCAAGCTCACCAAAGTTCTACACCAATTCCAATCCAAAAACAAAGCACTAATCACTAAAACTTCATTCTTTAACCAAAACCCAAGCTTCAAACTAACTAATAAACATGAATTCAATCAAGAACACATTTCTTACCTCGTTTAAAAATAGGGGATTTGGAAAAATGCCTTTCCAAGCTTCAAAATCATGGTTTCAAGCTTGAAATTGGTCTTCGAAGCTTATACACCTTGAATTGCACCTGTTGACACCAAGATCACTTGATTCCGAGCTTAATTTGAGAGAGAAATGAGTGAGGGAAGGATGAAAACGTGGTTATGGCAGCCTCCCCCTTCTTTTTCCCTTCTTAAACCCTTACTTAGCATCACGGTCACCAAGGTTTCAAGTTTAATGCAATTAAGTCCCCCATCTTTGTCACTTGGTGATTCTTGACTAAATTCTTGTCTATTATTTAAGTTTGAGTCAAGGTTGAAAGTTAAGTTCTAAAATTTCATTTTAAAACACTCAGGACTCATCCTGGCTATTCAAGATGCAAAATTACCATTTTGCCCCTGAACTCCGTTTAGTGCTTTATTCTTCTCGGAACTTAGTGAACTTTGCTAAACTTCTTTATTCTTGCTATGTAAACTCGAATTAAGCTTACAACCTTAATTTAAAACACTTTACCTTCCTTAGTTGCACCTCCCACTAGAAGGGCCATAATATTCTCCCCTCTTTCTTGAATTTGGTCCCCCAAATTCCGTTACAACTCCGGAAAAATACTAGGATATCTTTTCTGCATATCCTGCTCCGTCTCCCAGGTAGCTTCCTCCTCACTATGGTTACACCAAAGGATCTTAACCATTGGAATCCACTTAGTCCACAATTTCTTGACTTGCCTAACAAGTATCCAAACTGGTTTCTCCTCATAAGTCAAGTCTTCCTGAATGGGTATTACTGAAGGATTTACTACCTGTCCCAGTTCCACTGTGCATTTTCTGAGTAGTCTTCCTCAATTACTGAAGGATTTGCTACTTGTCCTGGTTTCTCCTCATAAGTCAAGTCTTTCTGAGAGCCAAGTGCTTGATGACCCACGCCTAGTGAGGGGAGTGCACTTAGTGAAGGTTTTGTAACCTAGTGTGAAGTACAAAGTTATGGCAGTGAATTTAAGGGTTTCTAGGGCCCAGAGTTACTACTAACTAGTCTTAAAACTCTCCTAAGGCCAAGCTTATCCTTGAGGAGGGCTTCCATAGCGATTTACTTATATTTATTACATCTTTTATGGACTAACCAGTGAATTTTGTTGTTGTCACATTACATATGTTTCATGATTGTAAATAATTGCTGCATTTGGTTACTCCATATTCAATATATGCATTGTGTTTTCTGATTTTTTAGTGTCTTTGGATGCAGGTGATTGCTAAAGGTTACATTACCTTATTGTCCAAGTGTTACCCTTACTAAGTTTCTCCATGAAACTTCTCCCCTCAATTCTGTCATTTCAGGTCCAGCAGAAAGATCACATTCAAACTGACATTTTTGTTTTGAGTTTTGATCTAAAATTTTAGATACTTGAACTTCCATATGTCTAGTTATGATTTGGAAGGTTTGGTGATTTTAGGAGCACATTTGGTATTTTTAGTAGTGGTGCTTATTGTGTTGTGTATTAGCTATCCAGCATCCTATTCTGGAGTCCATTGTGTCTCAAGCACTCTATAACTTAGGGTGTGTATTTTAGCCAAGTTAAGAACCATTATGTAGTGCATGTATGCATGTACATGTAGTGCATGTAAAATGAGACAAGTATGTGAACATTTGAGTAACATTATGGCTATGTAAGTGATGTGGTGCAAAGCTGCCTAAGTGTGAATGATGGGCTGCTTACTTGTAAATTCTATTTTAGCCACATATAGTTGTTAAATGCAAGAGAATGTATTTCCTATGTGTAATGGACATATATGGGATAGTATTGGAGGTCTTTCCCCTTGTGAATGAAGTGTTTGTACACTTATGAAATTTTGTATAGGCAAAATGGTCATAAAGTGACCAGAATTTTGACTCTGCACTTAAAGTTCTATATCTCCCTATGTAGAAGGAATATTGGTATGAAATTTTGACCACACCTAGAGAACATTTATAGTTTTGAACTGGGCTTTGGAATTTCTAAATTTAAAGCCCTGTAGCCAAAGATATGATGTTTCAAATTTGGCTAATTTACTGTTCATTTGGTCAGAATTTTGTAACCAACTTAAAAAATCCATAACTTGGTCCATAGGTGGGCTATTGATGTAAAAAAAAATTCATTAGTTTGGTCTAAGTCTCTACTTGATAATCAAAGCAAAGAAAACTGGGGGGTACATGGCTAGAATGATACAGTTTGTTAGTGGAAGGACAGGTTCAGTGGCTGGTCACTAGAACTTAACAAGATTGCCTAATGTGTGGTAGCCAAGATTAAGACTTGTGCTAGTGTTTTCCTTCTTTGCTGCCATGGTGTGCATGAAATGTGAATATGTGTGTGATGGTTGGACCAATATGCATGTGTTTACATAGTGCCCAAGAGGGCCACTTGTGTATGCACTCTAAGGGTAGTGTTCTGATGGCCTACAAAACATTACCAATCCTGGGAGTCTAAATGCACAATTTTGGCACCATAATTGGACTACCCCAGAGTAGGGTAACAGAAGTTGGTCAGAGCATGGTTTGTACATGTACATAGCATATAGTTGCATTGCATGCATCTACATACATGAACTCAGTTTGGTCAGCTGCTAGTGTCAAGTACCATTGAAATACCTATGATCTTCATATGTGCTCTATGATGAATCATCATTGCAGGAAGTAAGCATGGTTGCCACAAGGAGAGGGGAACCACCGTGAAGGCCTCCTACTAACTTCCAGGGCAACAAAGAAATGGACAAGAATAGAGGGAATCAAGGGCAACAGGGGGCACCAAACCCTGAAGTGCCTCAGGTTTGGTTAGAGCTTCAGAGGAACTTAGCTCTAATCAATGAAAACTTAGTAAGGCTGATTCAAGCACAATAGCAAGGAGTACAAGTAGCTCCAGCAGAACCAGTTTAGGATGTACAACAGCAACTAGAAGAGGATACTAGAAACACATCTGAATATGTTCCTTCTGAAAGCTTAGAAGATACAAATGATGAGACCATTGAGGAAAATGAGGATTGCAAAAATCCAAGAGGAAGAACCCTAAGGTCTGAGGTTGGTCAGGTGTCCAAGACCAATCCCTCAGTCTATGACCATTCATCCATTAGGAATGAGATTGAGGAAGGCCATGAGAAAAGATCTAGGAAAAGACAGAGAGATCATAGGAAGCATCACCATACAAAGGGCTATCACAAATCTAGGAGACATAGATTATAGGATCTAAAAGGTTTAGATGAAGTTAGACTGTTGGACAGGTTCCAAGGCCTACTACCTCCACAATTTGATGGAAGAGCTGGGCTAGAGAGAGCTGAGTTGTGGTTAATCTTCATTGAAAAAATATTTCAGAGGATGCCACTCAGCTCCACCGAGATAGTGTCACTGGCTACCTAAAATCTGGTAGGCAATGCAGAGATTTGGTGGAGGAGGACTAGAGATAGATATGCTGTCTAGAGGGGCAGAAGGCCAGGAAGTGATATTAAGATGAGCTGGCCAGAGTTCACACAACTGTTCCAGGAACAGTACATCAGTAATGCCATGAAGGATATGAAGCAAGCTGAATTTGATGCTCTAAGGCAGGATGACCTCAGTGTCCTAGGGTATGAGCACAAATTCAATTCGTTGGTGAGGTATGCTCCTTCGTATCATGGACTGGAGAAGTTGAAGGCCAAAAGATTTGTCAGAGGCCTAAAGTTAGACATTATAAAGGCTTTAGACCTTTTGGAGCAGTTACATACTATGAAGCAATGTAGAAAGCACTATTAGTAGAGCAAGAGGAGTATGGGACTAAGTACTTTCCTTGTGGACTAGGGAAAGTAGCCAAGTATGAGGCAAGCAGAAGAAGCCACCACATGGTAAGGGAATTGCCAAGAATTCTCATATTGGTGGTGAGGGCAAGGTTAAGGGGAAGTTCCCTGCCCTAAGGTGCCTTAAATGAAAGAATTTTAATGGATAGAAACATTGTTATTTTGACACCCAAGCATGTCTAAGATGTGGATCCATGGATCATTGGATCAAAGACTGCCCATAGGCTCAAAGAAGGCTAGAAGACCAAGTTCTAGTAAGGCCTATTGTGGTAGGACCCAAAGGGGGAGCACCTAGGGACAAACAACAGAGGCCAGTTCCTCAAATGCCTCAGCCTCTAGTGCAAAAAGCTGGCAGAGTCTTCTAAGTGGAGAGGCCAGAGACATCAGAGCAAGGAAGAGCACTAAAAGGTAACATTTACCTTAATGGTATGCCTATTAGTGTTCTATTTGATACTGGTGCATCTGTGTCTATAGTGGCTAGGAAATTTGTTGATGCCATGAAATTGCCTACTGAAATCATGCCTAGGATATCCTTAGTGAAAACAGCAAGTAGTCAATGTCTTTTCACTAATGACCTAGCTAAGGATTATGAGCTAGTAGTAGGAAAGACTAAGGTTATGACTAATCTGCTAGTGTTGGACATTCCTAAGTATGATTTAGTGCTAAGTATGAATTGGCTTGCTATGCATAACATAAGAATTGATTGTGCTAAGAGGGAAATCACATTGCCTGATGGTGAAGTGCATGCATTAGTGAATTCTAAGGAATTAGTGTATGAAATGCATGGCATGGAGCTAGAGGTACTAGATGAGATACCTGTGATTTCTGAGTATGATTATTGTTATGCATTGAATGAATTGCACTGTGATGAGGAAGTGGACAGAATACCTGTAGTGAGAGACTTTCCATAAGTCTTTCCTAAAGACCTGCCAGGTATTCTTCCACAAAGGGAGATTGAGTTTGAAATCAAGTTGCAACCAGGAGCTAGTCCAATATCCATACCTCCTTACAGAATGCCAATCACAGAGATGAATGAGCTCAAAAAAAAACTTGATGAACTTCTAGACAAAGGGTTCATAAGGCCTAGTGTTTCACCATGGGAAGCTCCAGTTCTCTTTGTGAAAAAGAAGGATCGATCATTGAGACTGTGCATTGACTACAGGAAGCTCAATGCAGTGACTATCAAGAACAAGTATCCACTCAATAGGAATGAGGATTTATTTGATGAACTAAAGGGAGCTAAGATCTTCTACATGATAGATTTGAGATCTAGATACTTTCAGTTGAGACTTAAGGAGGAAGATATTCCTAAGACCGCATTCAAGACCAGATATGGGCATTATGAGTACATAGTCATGCCATTTGGTTTGACTAATGCCCCAGCTGCTTTTATGGACCTGATGAATAGGGTGTTCAGACCACATCTAGACAAATTTGTGGGTGTGCTCATTGATGAGATCCTAGCGTATTCCAAAGATGAAAATGAACATGAACATTATCTGAAGATTGTCTTCAAGACTTTGTTGCAGCATCAGCTTTATCCTAAGTTATCCAAGTGCCAATTCTGGATAAAGGAAGTGTCTTTCCTAGGACACATCATAGATGCACAAGGTCTTAAGGCAGACCTTGAAAAGGTCAAGGCAGTGCAAGAATGGGAAAGAGCATAGATTGTAAAGGAAATCAGATGTTTCCTAGGATTAGTTGGATACTACAAGAGATTTGTATTCGACTTGTCAATTATTAGCTTAGTTCTTACTCATCTGACCAAGTAGGTTGAAAGATTTGAGTGGACTGAGAAGTGTGAAAAGAGTTTCCAAGGGCTCAAGTAGAGGTTGATTGAAGCTCCAGTATTGATTCTTCCTGATCCAGTTAGGCCCTACATCATCTATACAGATGTATCTAGATCTGGGTTGGCTTGTGTGCTTATGCAAGACAGAAATGTCATTGCTGATGGGCTAAGGTAGTTGAGACCCCATGAGCAAAATTATCCTACCCATGACCTAGAACTGGCAGTAGTGATTTTTTCTCTATAGCAATAGAGGCATTACTTGATGGGTAGTTCCTTCATGATCCACACTGGCCATAAGAGCCTAAAGTACTTGTTCACTCAGAAAGAGTTGAATATGAGGCAAAAGAGATGGTTAGAGTATATCACGGACAATGACTGCAGTATAGACCACACAGAAGGCAAAGGCAATCTAGTAGCAGATGCCTTGAGTAAGAAGTACACAAGACTTTTAAAAGGACAATCCATAGCTAATCATGATGAGTAGAATAGTTTGGTATGCGTATGGCATAAATGGCATAAGCATGAGGAAGCCCAAATTTACACATTGATAATTCAGTCTGGATAGATTGAAAAACCCAGAAAGGCACATGACATAGATCCTGGTCTAAACAAGATTTCAGGGGAGGAAAAAGGTTCCTGATACTAATCCTTTTCCTACAAGTAAAGATTATCGTACTTCGAGGGCCGAATCTATGTGCCTAAAAGACCAAATCTCATGGTTGAAATACTTGAAGAAGCTCACAAAAGTAAGTTGAACATACAACCAGGAAGTGAGAAAATGAATAAAGACTTGAAGATTCACTTCTCATGGCCAAACATAAAAAGAGACATAGTTACTTATGTCTCCAAATATGCCACTTGCTAGAGGGTAAAGGTAGAGCACTAGAAGCCAGCTGGTACCTTACAGACTCTACCTATACCAGTAAGGAAGTAGGGCAACAAAACAATTGAATTTTTTACTGGGGTAGCCTATGACCAGATTAAGGCATCATACAATTTGGGTCATTATGGATAGGATAAAGAAATGTGCCCACTTCTTACCTATGAAATTCATAGACTCCTTTGAAAAGTTAGCTCAGATGTATGTCCAATAGATAGTGAGACTACATGGAGTGCCAGACTCCAACGTATCTGATCGAGATCCAAGATTTATAGCTCGATTTTGGAGTACTTTTCATAAAGCACTAGGAACCAAAATCGATCTCAGTACTACTTATCATCCTCAAATAGAAGGACAATATGAAAGGGTAATACAGATATAGGAAGACATGCTGAGGAGCCGTGTGTTAGATTTCAAAGGTGGATGGAACTAACACTTTCCATTGGTGGAATTCTCATATAATAGTAGTTATCTAAGTACCATTGGCATGGCACTTTATGAAGCATTACATGGAAGAAGATGCATCACACCCCACTGTTGGGTCGAAGCCTCAGACAGGCTAGAGTTGCATCCCAAAATTATTGAAGAGACTACTGCCAAAATCAAAAAAAATTCAAGAGATATTAAAGGCAGCCAATGAAAGGACCGCAGCCTATGTGAACAAAAGAAGGAGAGACTTGGAATTTGAGGTTGGTGACATTGTTTACCTAAAAGTTGAATCAACCAAAAGCACTGTTAGATTTAGTAGATGGACCAAGTTAGCTCCAATATGCATAGGTCTTTATGAGATCATGGATAGAGTTAGCAACACAGCATACAGGTTAGCTTTATTGCCAAGCATGTCAAGTGTTCAAAATTTTTTTCACATCAATATGCTTAAGAAGTGTCTACTAGACATAAAGCAATCTATTGTACTGGAAGACATAGTTGGAAGACATACAAGTGTGTCATAATGGCTAAAAACCATTATATTGTGTAATTCTCACCATAGTGATTGAACTGTCAGGGGTAAAAGGCATGATCAACACCTCCTTAAAAGTGTTTCAAGTTAGTAACTTGGCCCCCAAGAAAAGCCTTAAGGATTGCTTGTTTGTCAAGCAACCTATGGAGTTTTTTGTAAGATTTTGGAAATATGGGTACTCAATTGCAAAAATTTCACAAAAGAGATTTAGAGAGTTATGTGAAAGATATGAATGGTATGAAAGCACTATTGCAGGACCAAATTGCTTATAGAAGATAGGTATGGACAAAGGAAAACACAAAAAGGCTTTAAGGACTTAAGTGTCATATTGTGTGCCTTTGTTTGTCCATGCTTATGACTTAAGTCAAATGGATGTTTTATGGGGTTGTTCCACATAAGGAAGGGCTGCTATGGTGTGGGATAAGGAATTCAAATGTGGGCCAAGAGATTAAGGTAAAAAAACCATGGTCTTGTAGCAAGGAAAATGACATAAAGTTGGTTAAGCTTGTTAAGTTTGTTTAGTGCACTTAAGACCATATAAGTGTCCATTCTTGTCCTTATCTCCAAAATTTTGACCTCCACCAGCTAAAAGGAAGCCAGTCCTCTCCTCAATAATTCTTCCATAGCCACCATACCTTCAAACTCAAAACTACTTGCAATTGAAGTCAAGGAAGCACAATTCACAGCTATTTGGTGCTATTGCTTGAGTGTACCTAGTATCAAGCTCTAATTTCAGCATACCCATCAAAGTAATGGATCTCTTGCTCTCATGGGTTGTTTTCTATTTTTTCAAGGAACCATGGAGTGAGGCCTAAGCTTGGAAGAGAGCCACGAGCTTGATGAACCAAGCTTAGTGAGGGGAGTGCACTTATTGAAGGTTTTGTGACCTAGTGTGAACTGCACAAAGATGGTAGTGAAATGGGGGATTCTAGAGCCCAAAGTTAATAATAACTAGTGCTAAAATCCTCCTAAGACCAAGAACTAGCTTGAGGAGGGCTACCATACTAATTTACTTAACTTTATTGCATGTTTTGTGGACTAACCTATGGTTTATATTGCTGCCACATTTCATGTGTTTGTTGGTTGTGAATGGCTGCTGCATTTGGTTGCTATATCTTGTATATATTCTTTGTGGTTTTTGTGTTTTATTTTCTTTGTATTCAGGTTTTAATGATGGTTAGATTGCCTATTCAAACCAAGTGCTACCCTTACTATGTTTCTCAATAAAACTTACTCCCCTCAATCTTGTCACTTTGAGTATAGCTGAAAAATCACCTTCAAACTAACCTTTGTAGTTTGATTTTTGCCCTAAATTTTCATATACAGGAACTTCCATATGTCTAGTTGTGATATAGAAAGTTTGGTGATTTTAGGAGCACATTTGGTATTTTTAGTGATGGTACTTATTATGTTGTGCAGCTGCTATCCAGCATCCTGCTCTGGAGTCCATTGTGTCTCAGGCACTCCTGTAACCTAGGGTGCATAATTAGTTGATTTAAGACAATTTTTTTGTGCATTTATTCATGTACATATAGTGTATGTAAAATGAGACAAGTGTGTGAACATTTGAGTAATGTTTTGGCTTTGTAAGTGATCTCGCGCAAAGCTACCTAAGTGTGAATGATGGGCTGCTTACTTGTAAATTCTATTTTAGCCACATTTGGTTGTTCAATGTAAGGGAATGTATTTCCTATGTGTAATGGACATATATGGGGTTGACTTAGAGGGCTTTCCCCTTGTGAATTAAGTGTTTGCACACTTATAAAATTTTGTATGGGCAAAATGGTCATAAAGTGACCAAAATTTTGACTCTGCAATTAAAGTTGTATATCTCCCTATGTATAAGGAATATTTGTATGAAATTTTTACCACATCTATAGAGCATCTATAGGTTGAACTAGGAGTTGGAATTTTATAATTTAGTGCCTTGTAGCCAAAGATATGACATTGAAAAATTGGCTAAGTTACTATTCATTTTGTCAGAATTTTGTAACCAACTTAAAAAATCCATAACTTGGTTGATAGGTGGGCTATTGATGTAAAACAAAACTCCTTAGTTTGATTTAATCTCTACTTGATAATAGAGGAAACAAAATAGGGGTTTTCATGGCTAGAATGATAGAATTTGTTAGTGGAAGTTACAAGTGCAATGGCTGGTCACTATAACCTAACAAGATTGCATAATATGTGGTAGCCAAGATTAAGACTTGTGCTAATGTTTTCCTTTTTTGATGCCATGGTGTGCATGAACTGTGAATATGTGTCTGATGGCTGGACCAATATGCATGTGTTTACATATTGACCAAGAGGGCCACTTGGGTACGCACACTAAGAGTAGTGTTCTGATGGCCTATAGAACATTACCAATCCTAGCAGCCTAAATGCACAATTTTGGCACCATAATTGGAGTACCCCGGAGTCAGTAACAGATGTTGGTATCAAAGCATGGTTTATACATGTACATAGCATATAGTTATATTGCACGCATCTACATACATGAACTTAGTTTGGTCAGCTGCTAGTGTCAAGTACCATTGAAATACCTATGATTTTTATATGTGCTGTATGGTGACTCATCAATGCGAGAAGTAAAGTTGGTTGTCACAAGGAGAGGGGAACCACCCTAAAGGCCTCCTACTACTTCTGGGAAATAAAGAAATGGAGAGAATAGAGGGAATCAGGGGCAATGAGGGGTACTAAACCCTGAAATGACTCAGGTTTGGTTAGAGCTTCAAAGGAACTTAGCTCCAATCAATGAGAACTTAGTAAGGTTGATTCAAGCACAATAGCATGGAGTCCAAGTAGCTCTAGTAGAACTAGTTTAGGATGCACAGTAGCAATAGGAAGAGGATACTAGGAACACATCTGAATATGTTCCTTCTGGAAGCTTAGAAGACACAAATGATGAGACCATTAAGGAGGAAGATGAGGATAGGAGAAATTCAAGAGGAAGAAGACTAAGGTCTGAGATTGGTCAAGTGTCCAGGACCAATCCCTCAGTCTATGACCATTCCTCTACTAGGAATGAGATTAAGGTACGCTAGGAGAAAAGATCCAGGAGAAGGCAGAGAGATTATAGAGAGCATGACCATACACAGGGCTCTCACAGATCAAGGTGACATAGATCAAAGTATCTACAAGGCCTAGATAAAGTAAGACTATTGGAGAGGTTTCAAGGCCTAAGACCTCCACAGTTTGATGAAAGAGTTGGGCCATAGAAAGCTGAGGAGTAGTTAATCTTCATTGAAAAAATGTTTGAGAGGATGCCACTTGGCTTGACCAAGACAGTGTCACTGGATACCTACAATCTAGTAGGCAGTGCAAAAATATGGTGGAGAAACACCAGAGATAGATATACTGTCCAGAGGGGTAGAAGGCCAAAAGAAGACATGGAAATGACCTAGCCAGAATTCACCTAGCTATTCTAGGAGCAATACGTCAGCGATGCCATCAAGGATATGAAGCAAGTTGAATTTGATGCTCTAAGGCAGGACAAACTCAGTGTCCTAGAGTATGAATACAAATTTAATCAGTTGGTGAGGTATGCTCCTCAGTATTATGGACTGGAGGAGTTAAAGGCCAAAAGATTTGTCATAGGCCTAAACTCAGGCATTAGAAAGGCTATAATCTCTTTTGGAGTAGTCACATACTACGAACCAGGGCAAAAAGCTTTATTAGGAGCAAAAGGTTTGTGAAGGCTAAGTAATTTCTTAGTGGACCATTGGAAAGTAGCCACATATGTGGCAAGTAGAAGAAGTCACCACATGGTAAGGGAATTTCCAAGAATTGTCATCTTATTAGTGAGGGAAAGGTTAAGGGGAAATTCCCTGGCCTAAGGTGCCCAAATTGCAAGAAGTTTCATGGAAAGAAACCTTTCTGTTTTGACACCCAACCGTGTCTAAGATATGGATCCATGGATCATTGGATCAAAGACTGCCCACAGGCTCAAAGAAGGCCAGAAGACCAAGCTCTAATAAGGCATTTTGGGGCAGGACCTAAAGGGGGAGCACCTAGGGAGGGACAGCAGAGCGTAGTTCCTCTAGTGCCTTGACCTCCAGTGTAAAGAGCTAGCAGAGTCTTCCAAGTGGAGTGGTCTGAGACATCACAGCATGAAGGAGTACTAAGAGGTAACATTTACCTTAATGGTATGCTTGTTATTGTTTTATTTAATAATGGTGCATCTGTGTCTATAATCTAGGGAATTTGTTGATGCGATGTAATTGCCTACTAAAATCATGCCTAGGATTTCCTTAGTGAAAATAGCAGTTAGTCAATGCCTTTACACCAATGACCTAGCTAAGGATTGTGAGATAATAGTAGGAAAGACTAAGGTTATGATTAATCTGTTAGTATTGGACACTCCTAAGTATGATTTGGTGGTAGGTATGAATTGGCTTGCTTTGCATAACATAACAATTGATTGTGCTAAGAGGGAAATCACATTGCCTGATAGTGAAGTGCATGCATTAGTGAATGCTAAGGAATTAGTGTATGAATTGCATGGCATGGAGCTAGAGGTACTAGATGAGATACCTACAATTTTTTAGCATGATTATTGTTATGCATTAAATGAATTACACTGTGAAGAAGAAGTGGATAGAATACCTATAGTGAGAGACTTTCCACAAGTCTTTGCTAAAGACCTACTAGGTATTCTATCACAAAGAGAGATTGAGTTTGAAATTAAGCTGTAACCATAAGTTATTCCAATATCCATACCTCTTTATAGAATGCGTTTCACAGAGATGAATGAGCTTAAGAAACAACTTGATGAATTTCTTGACAAAGGGTTCATAAGGCCAAGTGTTTCACCATGGGGAGCTTTAGTTCTCTTTGTGAAAAAGAAGGATGGAGCATTGAGACTGTGCATTGACTACAGTAAGCTCAATACAGTGACTATCAAGAACAAGTATCCACTCCCTGGGATTAAGGATCTATTTGATTAACTTAAGGGACCTAAGATCTTCTTCAAGATAGATTTGAGATTTGAATACTTTAAATTGAGAGTAAAGGAAGAAGATATTTCTAAGACTACATTCAGGACCAGATATGGGCATTATGAGTACACAGTCATGCCATTTGGTTTGACTAATGTCCCAGCTGCTTTTATGGACCTGATGAACAGGGTGTTCAGACCACATCTGGACAAATTTGTGGGTGTGTTCATTGATGAGATCCTAGTGTATTCCAGAGATGAAAATCAACATGAACATCATCTGAAGATTGTCTTCAAGACTTTGTTGGAGCATCAGCTTTATGCCAAGTTATCCAAGTGCCAATTCTGGATAAAGGAAGTGTCTTTCCTAGGACACATCATAGATGCACAAGGCCTTAAGGTAAACCTTGAAAAGGTCAAGGCAGTGTGAGAATGGGAAAGACCACATATTGTAAAGGAAATCAGAAGTTTCCTAGTATTAGCTGGATACTACAACATATTTGTATTAGGCTTTTCCATTATTACCTCAGTTCTTACTCATCTGACCAAAAAGGGTGAAAGATTTGAATGGACTGAGAAGTGTGAAAAAAGTTTGCAGGAGCTCAAGCAGAGGTTGATTGAAGCTCCAGTATTGATTCTTCCTGATCCAGTTAGGCCCTACATCATCTATATAAATGTATCTAGATCTGGGTTGGCTTGTGTGCTTATGCAACATGGAAATGTCATTGCTTATAGGTCAAGGAAGTTAAGACCCCATGAGCAAAATTATCCTACCCATGACCTAGAACTAGCAGTAGTGATGTTTTCTCTGAAGCAATGGAGGCATTACTTGATGGGTAGTTCCTTTATGATCTACATTAACCATAAAAGTCTAAAGTACTTGTTCACTTAGAAAGAGTTGAATATGAGGCAAAGGAGATGGTTAAAGTATATCAAGGACTATGACTACAGTATGGAGTACACAGAGGGCAAAGGCAATCTAGTAGCAGATGCCTTGAGTAGGAAGCACACACGACTTTTGAAAGCGGGATCCATAGCTGATCATAATGAGCAAAATAGTCTGCTATGCTTATGGCATAAATGGCATAAGTGGGAGGAACCCCAAATTTACTGATTGGCAATTTAGTCTGGATGGACTAAAGAAGCCAGAAAGGCATAGGAGATGGATCCTGATCCCAAAAAGATTTTAGGAGAGGAAAAAGGTTCCTTTTACCAACCTTTGCCTGCCATACTTCAAGGACCGAATCTATCTACCTAAAGTACCAAAGCTCAGGGATGAAACACTTAAAGAAGCTTACACAAGTAAGTTGAACATACATCCAGTAAGTAAGAAAATGTATAAAGACTTGAAGACTCACTTCTCGTGGTCAAACATAAGGAGTGACATAGTTACTTACTCTCCAAATGTGCCACATGCTAGAGGGTAAAGGTAGAGCACCAGAAGCCAGTTGGTACCCTACAGACTCTACCTATACCATTGAGGAAGTGGGGTGACATAACCATGGACTTTTTAACTGGGTAGCCTATGACCAGAATAAGGCATGATACAATCTGGGTGATTATGGATAGGCTAACCAAATGTCTGTACTTCTTACCTATGAAAGTCACAAACTCGTTGGAGAAGTTTGCTCAGATGTATGTCCAAGAGATAGTGAGACTACATAGAGTGCCAAACTCCATTGTATTTGATAAAGATCTAAGATTTACAACTCGATTTTGGAGTGCTTTTCATAAAGCACTAGGAACCAAAATCCACCTGAATACTGCTTATCATCCTCAGATAGATGGGTAATCGGAAAGGGCGATACAGATACTAGAAGACATGCTTAGGAGTTGTGTGTTGGAATTCAAGGGTGGATAGAACCAACACTTTGCATTGGTGGAATTCTCATATGAAAATAGTTACCAAAGTACCATTGGCATGGCACCTTATGAAGCATTATATGGAAGAAGATGCATGACACCCCACTGTTGGGTCGAAGCCTAGATAGATTAGAGTTGGGTCCCGTAATTATTGAGGAGACTACTACCAAAATTAACGGCCAATTCGTTTCAACTTTAGCTAATTGGCTATAAAATGATTTTTTTTTTATTTTTACATCTTTTTTACTTAAAACTAAATTTAATTAAAAGCCAATATTATGTAGCTACAATAATCAATTAAAAATATAATTTTTATAATCTTACTAAATTTTTATGAATTTTTCTAGTTTCAAGTCTTAAAAAAGAAAAATTCATAAAAATTTAACAACATCCTAAAAATTTACTTTCAAATTGATTATTGCATCTATATAACATTGACTTTCAAATGAAATTGGTTTCACGTAAAAAAGATGAAAAAGTTAAAAAAAGTCAGTTGACTTTAGACGAAACGAATTGGCCCTAAGAAAATTCAAGAGAGATTAAAGACAGGCAATGAAAGGACCACAGCCTATGTGAAGAAAAGAAGAAGAGACTTGGAATTTGAGGTTGGTGACAATATGTTGGCTAAAAGTTGCACCAAACAAAGCCACTATCAGATTTGGTAGAAGAACCAAGTTAGCTCCAAGATCTTGGGTAGAGTTGGCAAGGTAGCATATAGGTTAGCTCTACTACCAAGCATGTCAAGTGTTCATAATGTTTTTCACATCAGTATGCTTAAGAAGCATCTACTGGACCCAAAGCATGCTCTTGTAGTGGAAGACATGCAGTTGGAAGACATACAAGTATGTCATAATGGCTAAAAATGATTATATTGTGTAATTATCACCATAGTGATTGAAGTGTGAGGGGTAAAGGGCATGATCAACACCTCCTAAAAAGTGTTCCAAGTTAGTAACTTGGCCCATAAGAAAAGCCTTAAGGATTGCTTGTTTGTCAAACAACCTATGGAGTTTTTTTGTAAGATTTTGGAAATTCAGATACTCAATTGCAAAACTTTCACAAAAGAGATTTGGAGAGTTATGGGAAGGATATGAATGGTATGAAAGTGCTATTGGAGGACCAATTTCCTTATAGAAGACAGGTATGGACAAAGGAAAACATAAAAAGGCTTTAAGGACTTAAGTGTCTTATTGTGTGCCTTTGGGTTCCCATGCATATGACTTAAGTCAAATGGAAGTTTTGTGGGATTATCCTAGATGAGGTGGGGTTGCTATGGCATGGGATAAGGAATTCAAATGTGGGCCAAGAGATTATGGTAAAAAAAACCATGGTCTTGTAGAAAGGAAAATGACATAAAGCTTGGTTAAGCTTGTTAAGTGTGTTTAGTGCACTTAAGACCATATAAGTGTCCATTCTTGTCCTTATCTCCCAAATTTTGACCACCACCAGGAAAGAGGAAATGAGCCCTCTTCTCCACACTTCCTCCATAGCCACCATACCTTTAAACTCAAAACTACTTGCAATTGAAGTCAAGCACAATTGGAAGCTGTTTGGTGCTATTGCTTGAGTGTGCCTAGGATCAAGCACTAATTCTAACATCCCCATCAAAGAAAGGGTTCTCTGGCCCTCATGGGTTGTTTTCTATATTTTCAAGCAACCATGGAGCTAGGACTAAGCTTGGAAGATAGCCATGAGCTTGATGAACCAAGCTTAGTGAGGGGAGTGCACTTATTAAACGTTTTGTGACCCGGTGTGAAGTACACACAAATGGCAGTGAAATGAGGGTTTTTAAAGCCCAAAGTTAGTACTAGCTAGTGTTGAAATCCTCCTAAGACTAAGAACTAGCTTGAGGAGGGCTGCCATAGTGTTTACTTAAGTTTATTGCATGTTTTATGGACTAACCTATGGTTTTTGTTGATGCCAGATTTCATGTGTTTGTTAGTTGCGAATGGATGCTGAATTTGGTTGCTATATCTTGTATATATTCATTGTGGTTTTTGTGTTTGAATGTCTTTGGATGCAGGTTTTAATAATGGTTACATTGCCTATTGAAACCAAGTGCTACCCTTGCTAGGTTTCTCAATGAAACTTACTCCCCTCAATTCTATCATTTCAGGTCTAGCTGAAACATCACCTTAAAACTAACCTTTTTAGTATGATTTTTACCCTAAATTTTTAGATACTGGAACTTCCATATGTCTAGTTTTGATCTGGGAAGTTTGGTGATTTTACCAGCACATTTGGTATTTTTAGTGATGGTACTTATTGTGTTGTGCAGCAGCTGTCTAACATCCTATTCCAGAGTCCATAGTGTCGCAAACAGTCCTGTAACCTAGGGTGTGTATTTAACTAAGTTATTAACTTTTTGTAGTGCATGTGTCACACCTCACACAGGCCCTGGCCTGTGAGTCCCCAACTTATCTCACAAGCCCAACTAAGGACTGGGCATCTAGCCCTCGGCCTAACCAACATGATTGACTTTAAGTCTTATTTTCTTAAGGTAAAGGGCCTGGGAGGTGGCCCAGGTGGCTTTTAAACCAAACTAGTAACTACTTGCAGCGTAAGTAAGGCCCAAACCACTTTTACTTGCATTACAAGCAAGGCAACACTTAATGCAGCTTTTAAGTGCATACTTGGTGTGCAATCAAGTGTGCTACCTATATGGCAACCAAGAAGCCCACAATGTTGGTTTAGGTTTTGAAAACCACAAGATATAATGCATGAAGCTCTCGGCCAAGCAAACATACATACATAGGTGCACCTCAAATTTGCAAGGTCAAGGCCAACCATATCACTTAAGTGCCAAACCTTGGCCCATAATACTCATAACACCAAACCATACACATAACCATCCATAGTCATACATAACTTGGCATACAAGGTCCTCCAAAATAACAACATCTAGGTATCCAAGACTACAATATACACAACCAAAAGTGTAGTCTACCTAGCAAATAACATGGCTAAAATGCCAAGCACCCATAAGTTGTTCATGCCAAGTTAAATACAGACCGAGACCCCCAATCCTAATGCTCAAACATCACCTTAAGGATCCCATACAAAAGCACACACTGCAACACCAAGCCCACGGCCATGTTCATGGTCATAAAGGTGAAAAGCAAAACCAGAGCTAAAGTCCAGATATCCATGCTCTCCTAGACAGTTCCCACTCTACAGCCTGCAAGCTTAAACCATAAGTCTCGGCCAACTCACAATAAGACTTGCAAATAATGCTAAAGTGTCAAGCCAAGCACACATTGGCACATACCTTAGCAACAAAGCAATTAAACACTAAGTGCACACACAAGGCAGCTTAGCACTACTCAGGCTGAATATCCTTGCCTGAAAAAAAATGGAGAATGGGCAGTGAGTTTAACTCAGTAGGATTCACTTCATTATACCCAACTCTTAAAGAGTTTATTTAGTTAAGCCGAGTGAACACTCAAGGCTTAACCTCCAATTAATTAGCTCAACCTGCAAAACAAACACAAAGACAAGAAAAGCAAGTATAGCCATATACAAATAACCATAATGGGGGTTAGCATGCACAAGAAATCACCAAAGCACACAAGTACTCACACACACTTCACATTGTTGCTCTCGGCCATATAAGCCATACATGTACCCGTGTGCAATCCTTGCACATAACCTTACCAATAACATTCCATATGGAGCTCCCAAAATGCCAAGCAAATAGGCCACATTCACTTGCATTTTTAGTACATGTACTATAGTCAATTAGCTAATCAACATTGCAACCAAATATAACCAATAAGCCCATCAAGTAACTAAGATCACATGGCAGATTTTTAACCATCACTTAGCCACCTTAACACTTGAACCATGGCATACATTACCAAGCGTACTCAAGTGTAGTGAACCCTACCTCAAGCTCTCGGTCTCCAATAAAACTTCAAGTGTCCAAGTGCCCTTCAACCACAATGCCTACCATAATAAGGCATAATCATTAACAACATAACCCATGGATCAAATACCATGATTTCAATGAAGGACACCATCAACCAACACTTGGAAGCTCTCGGCCATATAAGCCAAAATAATTACCAAAACATAAGCTGCCCATTAATCCCACATACTATAATTCACCATAAACACCAATGAACACTAACCATGGCATACATGCCAAGTAAACAAGTGAAATATACCATTTCACTCTTCAATCCAAGCTTTCGGCCAAAACACATATTTTCACATAGCTGCATTACTTTTCAATATACCAATTCACTAAATGGATACCCAAACAACTAGTGAACTCACTCATGGCACAATTACCATGTAACATAAGCAAAATTCCAAGTAAACACCCAATTTCTAGCTCTCGGCCATAGTACCCATTTCACATACTCATGTTCTTCATTCATTCCATTCCAACATACACTCACCAATGCATCATTAGGCATGGTTCATGGCATCAATGCCATGTAAACACAAGAAGAACATGATTTACCTCAAAGATCACCTTTCGGCCAAACTCAAACTTGCTCAACTTGATGTTCTTCACTCAAACTTGCCTAGCACAAGAACAAATAGGCAACAACAATACTTAGTCATGGATTAATTTCCATGGAAATCCAAGAAGAACACCAAGTTTATTCACCCAACACATTCGGCCAACAATCCACTTCCAAACCAAGACATTTCAATTGTTCATTAAGCTTAATATAACTTCAATTGAGCACTTAGGTTCCTTGTTCATGGAAGAACTACCATGAGTTCAAGGAAATAACAAGGTTACCTCAAGAACCCTAGCTCAAATAGGTTCGGCTCTTCTTGATTCTTCAAGATCAAAGCTTGAAATTGAAGTAGTCTTGCACCGAAATCAAGCTCCCAAGCTTGAATCCATCAAGTGTCTTCAAGATTCTTGGATTCAAGATCAATTTGTGAAGGAACTCTCAAGAATGCACTCGGCCAAAGAAGAACAAAGGGAGCCCGAAATGTGCTAAGTGAATGGCCTTCACTAACTCGGCCAAAATGGTTTGGGTTTTAGTTAGCTAATTGCTAACTTTGGCTTCCATAATTTTGCATGAGACATTGTAGCCCTTAGCTCCTCATGTGCTCAATGCCGCCACTAAAACCTTGATTCCAATGACACTTTAGTCCATACATGGCCCATAATGCGAAGCAAGTAAACAACACAAGTACCAAGGTGTCATAGGTACCCATGCATAACCGGCCATGTAACTAGACAAATAACTAGTTAGTTTAACTAGTAACTAGTGAATAGTACACTAGTGGTAGACAAGATTTGATTAGTAATCATTGTTGTCTCCCACAATTTGGCTTAGTACACTACTAGTCCACATAACTTTTGCATGGCCGAAACTTCCAATTCCAAGTTTGTAGTTTTAATTGTAGCACTCAATCAAGTGTACTATTTGATCCCCTTTCTCTGATTTCTGTCTGTTTTTCCATAGTTTCTTTTTCATGTGCAATTAGGCCCTGAAAGTCTCCAGCTTTACACATAGGTCACTGCACTAGTTTCCATAGTTCCTCTCACTCTCCCCTTTCTGTTTTCTCTCATTTTCCTTGGTTCTCCTTGGCCTAAGCCAAGCACTTAGGAGGTGCCTAACAATTCCTCCCTCCTTAAAGAATTTGGTCCTCCAAATTCTTCACCAACTTAAGGTACAGTTGAGGATACTTAGAGGCAATTTCCTGTTCCACTTCCCAGGTTGCCTCCTCAGGAGTATGATTACTCCACTGCACCTTAATCATAGAAATCCACCTACTCCTCAACTTCCTGGTATCTCTGGCCAGGAACTGGATTGGCACTTCTTCATAAGTTAGATTAGGTGCCACAATCACAGTTGCAGGTGTTTCTATTTGCTTGTAACTTAGAACATACCTTTTGAGCAAGCTCACATGAAACACATTATGTACATTTCCAAGTTCTGGAGGCAAGTCCAGCTGATAAGCCACATTCCCCACTCTGGCTAGTATTTGGTATGGTCCCACATACCTAGGTGCCAGTTTCCCCTTCTTTCCAAACCTGATTACTCCCTTCATTGGAGAAACTTTGAGCCACACCCAATCTCCTACCTGGAACTCCAGGTCCCTTCTCCTTTTCAGGTTTGCATAGGCTTGCTGCCTATCATTTGCAGTTTTGATCCTAGCCTGGATCAACTTAATTTTCTCAGTGGTTTCCTTAATAATGTCTGGCCCCAATTCCAACTTATCTTCTGGCTGATGCCAGCAATGAGGAGTAACACATCTCCTGCCATATAAGGCCTCATAAGGAGCCATTCCTATCACTGAATGATAGCCATTATTATAAGAAAACTCTACCAGTGGGAGATGTACATCCCACTCACCCTGGAAGTCAATTACACAACACCTCAACATATCCTCCAGAGTTTGTATAGTTCTCTCTGTCTGTCCATCTGTCTGAGGATGGTAAGCAGAACTAAACTTAAGTTTAGTACCCAGTGCCAGGTGCAGGGATTTCCAAAACCTAGAGACAAATCTAGGATCCCTATCTGACACTATATCATCAGGTATTCCATGTAATCTTACTATTTCTCTTATATAGAGTTGTGCCAACTTATCCAAAGAATCAGTAAGATTCATAGGAAGAAAATGGGCTGCCTTGGTCAGTCTATCCACAATGACCCAAATGGCATTATGCCTCCTTCTTGTTAGTGGCATACCCACTACAAAATCCATAGAGATGGATCCCCATTTTCTCTCAGGTATGGGTAAGCTCTGCAGCTTTCCCCCTGGTTTCTGGTGCTCCACCTTCACTTGTTGGCAGGTTTCACAACTAGCCACAAGTGTATTTATATCCTTCCTCAAATATGGCCACCAAAAATATGCTCTGAGTGCATGATACATCTTTGTGGCTCCTGGGTGCATACCCAGCTTACTAGAATGAGCTTCCTCTAGTATTTGAACTCTTAGGTTGTCCTTTTCAGGCACATACAACCTATTTTGGAAATATAACATTCCCTGCTTGAAGGAGAAACCTTGGAATATTTCTCCCTTACTCTTGCCAGAAACCAAATCTAGCTTTTCATCACCAGCTTGAGCTTCCTTAATAAGCTCTTTCCACTCTGGTGTAATAGTGAGTACTTTCAACTGCTCACTTTCTTTAGCCAACCATTGGCTTGCTAGCTGAGTAATACTTAGGCTTTCGGCCTTATGCTCAATTTCACCACCTTTGAGTATTCCAGTATAGTTTCTACTCAAAGCATCTGCCACCACATTGGCCTTTCCAGCTGTGTATTCAATTACACAGTCAAAATCTTTTAGGTATTCCAACCACCTTCTTTGTCTCATGTTCAAATCCTTTTGAGTAAAAAGGTACTTGAGACTTTTGTGGTCTGTAAACACTTGGAATTTATTACCAAGAAGATAGTGCCTCCACTGCTTAAGGGCAAAGACCACTGCTGCCAGTTCCAGGTCATGCACTGGATATTTCTTTTCATGTGGTCTCAACTGTCTAGACCCAAAAGCAATGGCTTGCTTTTCTTGCATTAAAACACAACCTAGTCCCACATGAGAGGCATCTGTAAATACCTCATATTCCTTTTCAGGATCAGGCAGGACTAGTACAGGAGTTGTGGTTAGCCTCATTTTTAGCTCTTGAAAGCTTTCCTCACATTTAGGCTCCCAGACAAATTTCTGGTTCTTTCTAGTTAACTGAGTCATAGGAGCTGCTAATACAGAAAACTTTGGCACAAATCTTCTGTAGTAGCCAGCTAACCCCAGGAAGCTTCTGACTTCCCTTACACACTGGGGCTGCTTCCAATCAAGGATTGATCTTACCTTTTCAGGATCTACAGCCAACCCTTGATCATTTATTATATGACCCAGAAATCCAATCTCCTTTGTCCAAAATTTACACTTACTCAGCTTTCCATACAGCTGATGTTCTTGGAGCAATCCAAGCACTACTTTAAGGTGTACTTTATGAGTTTCCTCATCATTGGAATATACCAAGATATCATCAATGAACACCACCACAAAGTGGTCCAGGTATGCCCTGAACACCCTCTGCATCACGTCCATAAAGAATGCAGGTGCATTAGTGAGCCCAAATGGCATAACTGTATATTCAAAATGACCATACCTAGTCCTGAAAGCAGTCTTAGGTATGTCCCTCTTCTTTTACCCTTAGCTGGAAGTATCCAGACCTTAGATCAATTTTGGAGAACACTCTTGCTCCTTTTAATTGATCAAACAAATCCTCTATCCTTGGGAGAGGATACTTATTCTTTATGGTCAATGCATTCAACTTTCTGTAATCAATACAAGTCTAAGGGTTCCATCCTTCTTTTTCACAAATAACACAGGTGCTCCCGAGGGAGACACACTTGGTCTAATGAACCCTTTTTCCAGTAATTCATCCAACTGTTTCCTGAGTTCTACCATCTCAGGCACTGCCATTCTATAAGGAGCAGTAGATACTGGTGCTGCTCCTGGTACCAGCTTAATTTCAAATTCCACCTCCCTTAAGGGTGGCAAACCAGGTAAGTCTGTAGGAAAGGCCCTTGGGAAATCTTGAACTATGGGTATTTTCCTAAGTTCATCAGATATTTCCTGGTCATTCAGTACCAGGCAATCCTGCTCACCTTCTGGAGTTGTTATCTCCAGCACTTTTTTGTGGCAGTCCATAGCCAACTCTAAGGGCTTACTCAAATCATATACTGTCCCACCAGGCAATAATAATTGTCTGGCCTGACAATCAATAATGACTCGATTCTCTTCTAACCAGTTCATGCCCAAAATCACATCATAGCCATGTGTCTCCAATACTATGAGGTTTGTCCTCAGTTTCAGCTTGCCTATCTGTATTTCACAGTTTTCTACCATGTAGTAGGCAAACAAAATTTCATTGCCAGCTGTTCTTACCAAGTACATGTTGTCCATATACTTTACCTCTAAATTCATGGCTGTCACCAAGCTGGTAGCTATTATGGATAAGGAAGCCCCAGTATCAAATAAAACAGATACTAATTGACCATTGAGATAAAGTTTACCTTTCAAAGCCTTCCTTCTAGTCCTTTGCTGACTAGTCTCCCTTTTAGCTTCCTCGGTCTCAGGTGGTTCCTGTCCTCTCCTGGCAGCTTCCAGCTTAAACACCCTCCCTGGAAATGTACCAGGCCTTCTTTGCTCCTAAGGAGCTCTGGTTGCTGGCCTCCCACCTTGGGCTGGCCCCTGAGTCCTTAGTTGGGGCATAGGGAACTGTCCCCTAGGTCCTCTGGGATTAAAAGTTCCCAGCAATTTCTTACTGCCTTCACCCCTTTTTGGGCAATCCCTCACCCAGTGGTCTGGGGCACCACATCCATGACACCCTGTGGAAGCCTTAAAGCATGGCTTATTGCCATGAAACTTCCCATAAGTGTTACACTGAGGACCATATGGTTGTGACTGTGGTCCTCTATCCATTCTGTTCTCCTTTCTGCTTCCTCCTGCTTCCCTCTCCTCTCTCGGCCTTTTTGACATCTGGCCCTTCTTTGTTCCACTACTACTACCTGGCCCACTCCTCAATTGCTCCTAAGACTCCTGCTCCAGAGCCAGTGCACTCTGCACCACTGTATAATAGTCTCTGGCTCCAATGGCTCTGAGAATTTGTCTCAGCTCAGGTCTTAGACCCCTGATGAACCTTTTGGTCCTTAGCTCTTCCTGTCCGTCATACTGAGGGGCATACCTGATCAAGCTGTTGAACCTCTGCTCATACTCCAGCATACTGAGGTTCCCCTGGTCCAGTTGATCAAATTCAACCTGTTTCTGATCTCTCTGTGCTTCACTCACATACTGCTGCCGAAACACTCTGAGAGAATCAGGCCACCTCATGGACCTCCTCCTATCTGGATGCCTCCTTAGGTTCCTCTCCTGGTAACTCTTCTGTACTGCTCTCCACCAGAGTTTTGCATTCCCCTCTAGCCTAAAAGTGGCTAGCAATACTCTCTGGGTGGAAGTAACCTCCATTCTCTCCAATATCATTTCTAACTGGTATAACCAGAACTCGGCCTCCTCTGAGTCACAACCCCCTCTGAAAACTGGAGGTTTCAGTGCCAGAAACCCCTCCAATTGGCCGTCCTTTAGTCCTCCACTGCTATGCTTTCTCTTCCTCTCTTCTTTGCTACTAGATTTACCTCTGGATGACCTGCTTGACCTGCTCCTGAGTGTGGTCTCCTCAACAGAGGGTTCAGTCCCTCTGGAGTATATATATGCATCCCTTTCCTCAATATCTGGGCTGTCACCCTCCTCTTCCTCCTCAATTCTAGGCTCCTGCCTCACCTCTGACCTCATCCTCCTGGCTCTTGGATGTCTCCTCTCCTCATCCGCCTCTTCTTCCTCTTGATTACCTCCAGCTCGGCTGGACTGATCATAACTCTCTGGCTCTTTGCCAGGCCTCCTTCTCCTTCTCCCACTCCCTTCTGCCTCCACTGGCTCCACTTCTCCCTGATTCTGGGCTTGGCCTCTAGCCAAGGATTGCATTCCCAGCACTAGTTGAGCCACTGTGGCATGTAATGACTCCATCATCACTTCCATCCTTTCTTGTCTATCTCTACTTGGCCCAGGTATTTGGTACCTAGCAGTGGGGTCTTCAGCCCCATTATGACCCATTTCTCCTACCTGGGTCTCAAGCACATTTTCCGCCAATCCCTCTACATGATGGGCTGCAGTTTCTTCTTCCTGTCTCAGGGAACCCTTGTCCCTGCCTCTAGTTCTCATCCTGCACTTTCAATTGCAGTTATTCACAAATATCCAAAATAACACAAGTCTTATTTGAGTTAGCCCTAAAGGGAACACTGTCTAGGCTTAGCTCTGATTGTACTAAACAAGCAGCCTCTGATACCAAACAAAGCCTGTCACACCTCACACAGGCCCTGGCCTGTAAGTCCCCAACCTTACTCACAAGCCCAAACTAAAAACTGGGTAACTAGCCCTCGGCCATACCACATGGACTATCTTTAAGTCTTATTTTCTTAAGGTAATAGGCCTGGGAGGTGGCCCAGGTGGCTTTCAAACCAAACTAGTAATTACTTGCAGCGTAAGTAAGGCCCAAACCACTTTCTTGCATGACAAGCAAGGCAACAAATAATGCAACTTCCAGTGCATACTTGGTGTGCAATCAAGTGTGCTACCTATATGGCAACCAAGAAGCCCACAATGTTGGTTTAAGTTTGGAAAACCACAAGGAACAATGCATGTAGCTCTCGGCCATCAACATACATACAATGGTGCACCATACAACTTGCAAGATCATGCCATCCATATCATATAATAGCGCCAAACCTTGGCCCATAACACTCATAACACATATCCATACACATAACCATCCATACTCTCATACATAACTTGGCATAAAAGGTTCTCAAAATAACACCATCTAGGTATCCGAGACTACAAATATACACAACCAAAAGTGTAGTCTACCTAGCAAATAACATGGCTAATAATGCCAAGCACCCATAAGTTGTTCATGCCAAGTTATATACAGACCGAGACCAAACTCCTAATGCTCAAACATCACCTTAAGGATCCCATACAAAAGCACACACTGCAACACCAAGCCCGTGGCCATGTTCATGGTCATAAAGGTGAAAAGCAAAACCAGAGCTAAAGTCCAGGTATCCATGCTCCCCTAGACAGTTCCCACTCTACAGCCTGCAAGCTTAAACCATAAGTCTCGGCCAACTCACAATAAGACTTGCAAATAATTCTAAAGTGTCAAGCCAAGCACACATTGGCACATACCTTAGCAACAAAGCAAAAAAACACTAAGTGCACACACAAGGCAGCTTAACACTACTCAGGCTGAATATCCTTGCCTAAAAAAAATGGAGAATGGGCAGTGAGTTTAACTCAATAGGATTCACTTCATTATACCCAACTCTTAAAGAGTTTATTTAGTTAAGCCGAGTATTCACTCAAAGCTTAACCTCCCATTAGCTTAGCTCAACCTGCAAAACAAACACAAAGACAAGGAAAACCAAGCATATACATATACAAGATAATTAACCATAGCAAATAATCCATAATACCATAAGTGGGGTTAGCAAGCACATGGAAACACCAAAGCACACAAGTACACACACACACTCCACATTGTTGCTCTCGGCCATAATAACCATACATGTACCCATGTGCACAATGCACACAAAAAACCTTCAACATACCACTTCCACTTAGAGCTCCAAAATGCCAAGCAAATAGGCCACATTTACTTGCATTTCTAGTACATGTACAATAGTCAATTAGCTAATCAACAAGTCAACCAAGTATTTTCAATAGCCCATCAAGCAACTAAGGTCATTTGGCAAATTTTAACCATCACTTAGCCACTCTAAACACTTGAACCATGGTACATTACCAAGCAACATCAAGTGTTAGTGAACCCTACCTCAAGAGCTTTCGGTTTCAAACCAACTTCAAATGCCCAAGTGTTCTTCAATCACAATGCCTACCATAACAATACATAGGCATCAACAACACTTACTCATGGACTAAATACCATGATTTCAATGAAGGACACCATCATACTACTACTTGGAAGCTCTCGGCCATATAAGCCAAAATACCAAAACATAATCTGCCCATTAATCCCATATACTATAATTCACCATAAACACCAATGAACACTATCCATGGCATACATGCCAAGTAAACAAGTGAAATATACCATTTCACTTCAATCCAAGCTTTCGGCCATAACACATATTTTCACATAGCTGCATTTTTTTCAATATACCAATTCACTAAATGGATACCCAAACAACTAGTGACTCACTCATGGCACAATTACCATGCACATAAGCTAAATTCCAAGTAAACACCCAATTTCTTCCTCTCGGCCATAGTACCCATTTCACATACTCATGTTCTTCATTCATTTCATTCCATCATACACACACCAATGCATCATTAGGCATGGTTCATGGCGTCAATGCCATGTAAACAAATGAATTGATCATGAGTTACCTCCAATCTCACTTTTCGGCCAAAGCACAACTTGCACACACTTGGTGTTCTTCGTCCAAACTTGCCTAGCATAAGATCAAATAGGCATCAATAACCATACACATGGATTAATTTCCATGGAATTCCAAGAAGAACACCAAGAACACTCATCCATCACTTTCGGCCAACAACTAACTTTCTCACCAAGCATTTCAATGCTTCATTTAACTCAATCTCAACAACAATTGAGCATCCAAATCCCTTGTTCATGGAAGAAATACCATGGAAATCAAGAGATACAAAGAATACCTTGGAACCCTAGCTTGATTTGGCTCGGCCCTTCACCAAAACTCAAGAACAAAGCTTGATTCCAAGTAGTCTGAAGCCAAAACAAGTCTTCCAAGCTTGAATCCTTCAAAAGCCCTCAAGATTTCTTGAATTCAAGACCAAGATTGTGGATGAACTCTCATGGAAGTGCTCTCAGGTTTCACAAGAACAAGGGAAGCCCGAAATGAACAAATGGTCTTGAGCTTGTTTCGGCCGAAAGACACATGTGCCTTTAGTTAGCCAAAATGCTAACTCTTTTACTTCCATTTCTTTGCATGGCTCATTAAAGTCCTTAAGTTCACTTATGCACAAGGCCGCCACTAAAACTTGTATTCAAATGGACACTTAAGTCCACACATGGCTCATAATGCCAAGCAAGTAACAAACACAAGTACCAAAGTACTATAATTACCCATGCATAACCGGCCATGTAACCAAAATTAAAACTAGTTAGTTTAACTAGTTAACTAGTGAATAGTTCTTTAGTGGTAGACAAGACTTGACTAGTAATCATTATTGTCTACTAGTTTTGGTCTAGTCTTGCACTAGTCATCCAATAAACTTGCATGGCCGACAATGATCAACTTAAAGTTGATAGTTTTAATTGTACCACTCATTCATGTGTACAATTTGATCCCCTTTCTCTATTTTCTGTCTGTTTTTCCATAGTCTAGTTTCTATGTGCAGTTTAGCCCTGAAAATTTTTAGCTTTACACATAGACCACTGTACTAGTTTCCATAGTTCTCCTCATTCTTCACTTTCTGCTTTTCTCTCATTTTTCCTTGGTTTTCCTTGGCCTAAGCCAAGCACCTTAGGAGGTGCCTACATAACAGCATGTATGCATGTACATGTACTGTATCTAAAATGGCACAAGTATGTAAAGATTTGAGCAGTGTTTTGGCTATATTAAGTGATGTGGTGCAAAGCTGCCTAAGTGTGAATGATGGGCTGCTTACTTGTAAATTCTGTTTTTTGTGCCACATTTGGTTGTTAAATCCAAGGGAATTTATTTCCTATGTGTAATGGAAATATTGGGGTAGCCTTTGAGGGCTTTCCTCTTGTGAATGATGACAGACACCGTCCCTTGGCGTCCGCTGGCCTCTGGCCAAGAAGCCCTGTGAGAGCTGGTCATCACGGTGGTTTCAATTGGCTAGTTGTATATGTGTACAGATTAAATCCCATGATACTAGTTGATTATCCTAGAATATGCAGGATGCATGCCCTTCAACATGCTTTGACTTAGATTAATAAAAACCTAAGCATTAACTTGGCCAAGTAATTTCTACAAAAAATAAGTACAAATAGCCAAAGCATACCCAATCAACATTTATGTGAATTTACTACACATAACAACTCGTGGGAGCATTCATACATAAAGTAGACTAATGCCCTTACCCAAGAGGATTGCTAGAGTTTAGGACTCTTCATAACATAGACTATGGAAGCAACTAAAAGTACTGTATATATACAAGCCTCTACTGAGATCTTCTTGAACTAACTCCCACCTTTGGATGTGAATCCCAGTGGTGAGTCTCAAAATCCCTTTGTCCAAGTGCTACTAGGCTCTGCAGCCAAAGGAATGCTCTAGTTAGTACTGTTACTTGACCAACAAACTACTTAAGGATGCTCAAGTGCAATACTTGTAACAAAAAAAGCCACTACTGCAATAACCCTCAACGGTTACCCAATCCAACAACTTTTGAATCCACACAACATAACTAGGGAGTGAAAACATAACATTCTCAGTAGGGGGGGGGGGGGGGGGGGGGTTCTTTAGTTGTACTGCAAGAAAATTACTAAGGACTCCACATATGATAACATATTTAACCTGCTGTGAGCTCATACAGCCTTAGGGTATAATATATGCATATATTTAGGTCACTTGAGACCTCTCCTCATCCTAGTACCTGAACTACAAGGCATTACCATGTCCTCTAGCAAGCATAGCTTGTCAACCTAACTAGTGATAAATCACCAATTAAACCTCTCCCTTACTATGTTATCATGGGATTTATGGTGGACTATTGTAGACTAGGTCATTTAGATCTTGTAGACTAGGTGCACTAAGGTTTCA